>LN891136.1:238919-259558 GCA_900010015.1 Tuber aestivum | reverse complement strand
AATTATTTTATCCACCACGATACCTTTCTTTGGCCCGACCGGGGTCAAAGTTTTCCTTCATCACCTCCATCATGGGGTCTTCACCCACTCTCGTTCCACAACCTCCTACCCAGCCTGACGGGGCCTCACAGTTTTGTGGGCAGGGTCGCTTATCACCTATCTTTCGGCCTCAGGGCCCCCCCTCGCTTAAACGACCACGCAGTGGTACCACCTCTACTATACAAGTACCAGCCGACGCCTATGAAGGTCCTAATGGCATCTTCTTGAAGATGTTTGAAGATTTGGCAGCGGTAGCCGAGATTGAATCACCCCTCACTTTTGGAAAAGCTTTTCCCGTTATACTCCACCTGATGCAAATTTTGCATGAAGACTACAGGAAGGCGACCGATGGGCTAACCGAGCACATCACCGCCCTTACTGAGGAACTGGACGACCTTCGCGCCTCCATCCCCTCTCAGCCTGCTCCTACCACTGCCCCGCCGGCACCTCCTACTACCTCCACTACAGCGTAACCCTCTGTCCCTCCTCCACCTCCTACCCTTCCCCATGCCCAACCTCCTTGCCCGGCAGCCCCTCCTTCTTGGGCTACCGTTACTAGGAGAGCAAGGAAGCCCTCCCCGAAACCTACAAAGCCTGGCCCCAAGCCAGCCAAACCCTCCTCCACCTCGGTTAAGCCTCTTACCGAAAAGAAAAAAGGCCTTACCATGCGCGAGCGTCGGCTCATCATCAAAAGAGACGCTGCCCCCCTTACATCTACTGCTGTACAGCTACGCGACAGCATCAACCAGGCCCTGGCCTCCACTCTCATCCAGTCTATCTCCCTCCGGGATGGACATGTTACCCTTACCACCATGGATACCGTTAGAGCAATCACTGTCAACAGCAAAGTTGGCACCTTCTTGCACCTCATTCCTGGTGCCTCTACCGTCCACCTCGACACTCTGGCCACCCAGCTTCTGGTACATGGCATTGCTACCTCTACCTCTCTGGCATCTCTTGCCCAAGAACTCACTACATTCAACTCAGGCTTGTCTCTTACTGAACAGCCTAGGTGGCTTACCTCTCATTTAGCACGCATCGGCAAACTCGCCTCGACCGTGGTTATTTCCATCACTGGACCTAAGGCTCCTTCTTTCATTGGCAAACGCCTCTCAGCCTTCTCTAATACCTACCGTACCAAGCGCCATCTACGCTTCAACAAATACACCCAGTGTGCAAACTGTCACAAGTTTGGCCACCACAGCATCAAATGCATCCTGCCTGCCTCCTGCCGCTGGTGCCTCCTCCCTCACTCTACTGGGGATCACTCCTGCCCCACCGCTACCTGTCGCCTTCGAGGCCGTCCCTGCAGTCATACTACGCCCAGGTGTGTGAACTGTGATGGCCCACACGAATCCCACTCATCTGTTTGCCCTTCTCGCTCCCGTCCAGCTACCCAAGAGTTTGAGGATGCGGAGGAAACATGAAGAAGAGGTGGACATGGTTGGCTCTACATAGGTTGGGATACCTATGAGGATATTGCCCTAGGGGTGTCCCGGGTTGGCTATTACGGTGCAAGGGGTGGGCTTCATGCCTGCCTCGACTGATTGCTTAGGGGAGACTGGCTTTGTACCGCCCCTCTGTCATGGCCCTTTTGAGGGACAGGGCTGGAACGTTTTCTTGGGTGCCGGGTGGGGTTGATGATGGTGGATTTACTTTGTTATGATTTTTATGAGGATTTTTGGCGCGAGATCGGACTGCCGATGGTAGTGATATTTTGATTGTGCTGGGATTCCCGTGGCCTGGCTAGGTGGGACGGGTTGGTGCTGGACTGTTGATGGGCTTGTACTTTAGCTTTAGTGTTGGTGCTCGCTCACTGGAGTGGTTAACGGTATGGGGCCGGAGGATCGGTATCTTGTATTTAGTTGCCTGTATTTTGCGGGGGTAGCAGGGCCCCAGTCCCAGCGGTGGATCCCGACCGGCGTTAAGCTCCTGTCGGGGGGGCGCTCGATCATAAGCCATGTTTTGGCGCGACGAGTAGAAATAAACTCAGATTGAATTTGGACACCCTTTCTTACGTTCCAAGGATCCACCTAAACTCCACGTCGTCCCTGACTTTATCTCACGATAACTTCAGGTCTTGTTCGTGAAGGAATCTTTACCTTCGCTTACATTTATTGACCTCGTAAGGCTTTGTCCTTACGTTTGTTGCCTTTAGGTTCTTCATTTCCGTCGTTCGTTCGCTTCGGTCGGTCGCTTCGATGTCTAAGCGAGGTTCTTCCCTTTTGGCGGGCAAGGTCGCTGCGGCCCTGTCTTCTTTGTCGGCGTCGGTGGATGAGGCTTCTCTTCTTCAGAAGGAGGTCTCCCGCCTTCGCCATCACGTATCTGTCCTCTCCCGCCGCCTCCATCGGTCGGAGTTAGAGCGTGCGGCCCTGGCTGCGGCCGGGCTTCCGCCCTCCCCTTCGTTCGGCGGGATCGATGAGGAGTTGCCACCTCCCTGCGGGGTTGTGGCTGAGGATGAGGAGGTGGCTACGGTGCGCCTGCCCACGGTGGCGTCCTTCCCTTCAGGGATGCCGGCGCCTGAGCCATTCGTGGCTGAGCCCGGGGTGGTGGCTGGCCCTGCCAGTGTGGCGTCGGAGGGGCCTGGTGTCCCTTACTTCACAGATTTGTTCGTCGGTTGTTCCCCTCCCCCAGCCCTGCCGGGCGGTCCCCCCTTCGGAGAGTCCCCTGAGGGCACGCTTGCATCGGCGGATTCGATCGTTACTGCGGTGATGGAGGTTGCTTTTGGTCCGGAGCTTCCACCCAGCTTTTGTTGGTCGGGGCATCGGGCCTTGTCGGTGCCGCCCGCTGTGCGGCGAGCTTTGAGCTCCCCTCCGGAGCGTCGGGGTAATGTCATTGAGACTCCGGTCTCTATGGCAGACTTCCTGGCGTTGAGGGTACCTGGGCAGCAAGCTAGGAAGCGGGCACTGGTGGAGGAGGCGGTAGTGCAGGAGGATGAGGAATGGATGCCGGAGTGTCCTGGGGACGGGACGGGGAATCGTCAACGGCATCGACGGCGGACCCAAAGGGAGCGGCCCTCCGGATCGGGGATTCCAACTGGTCCTAGAGGGGGTCGTGGGCGGGGCCGGGGTCGAGGGTGACTCTGGTGGTGGGATGTTCTACTGTGGAGGATTTATTTTGTTGGGTTTACGGGACGGTATTCAGACCGGATTTGTATTTTGATTTGTTTTATTTTGTGATGGCTGCGGGCCGTAACTACCTTCCCCTCGCTTGGCCGGACCAAGGACTTCGGTCGCTCTGTTCCGGTTGGGTTGGGTGTCGGTTTGTCGGTTGGGGCGGGGGTGATCGGGGCTGTTGATGGACTTGTACCTAGCTTTCGTGTTTGCTCGCTCGTGGAGGTGTTATTGGTGTGGGTTTGGAGGTCTTTGGTCTTGTTTATAGTTGTTACGTGCGCCGGTGTATCGTGGGGACCCCGGCCCCAGGCAGTTGCTTTCGAGCGCTGTTCCGGTCCGCTTGTGGTCCGCCGGAGGCCCGCCAGCCCTTATGGTAGGTGTATGATAGGATGATCGCTCGACCATAAGCCATGTTTTGGCGCTGCGAGTATAAATAAAATTAGATTGAATTTGGATACCTGTACCTAGGAATTACACCCTCTACCTTCTGGCGTCCTCTTAAACCTCTGAACCCTGACCCTGAATCCCTGAAACCTGAACCTTGTGCAACTTGCTTGGGTTGTACCCCAGCACCTAGACCTCGTCTCCAGAGTCGTGCCTGTCCTGATCGTGGTCTGCCTCGGGCTACCCTACCCTCAGACCCTGCCCGTTACAGAAGATAGCGGTTCCTTCAGAAATGCTCCCAGCTTCCTGCGCCCTACGCCAGTTGAGCCCCGGATGTACCAAAAGTGTCGCTGAGGTACCAGTCTCATAAACATCACCCGCAATCCTGGGATATCATAGGAATCTAACTCTCCAAATTTGGTTCAATAGATGTAGGGAGGGCACCAGAAAAGAGAGAGGTAGTTTGGAGAGGCGTGTGCTTCTCTCGTTTCGTTCCTATTCGTACCCTGACCGCGTTTGGACAGCAGGACCCAAACACTACGCACCGCCCGAGGCCACTCAAGCAGTGCGCTCCAGTCTAGGTTTTTGCAGTCAGTAAGGGTAAAGAACAATTTACATGAATCTTTAGACATGAACTAACCTGTTTG
The DNA here is from genome assembly GCA_900010015.1 of Tuber aestivum. Taxonomy (NCBI): domain Eukaryota; kingdom Fungi; phylum Ascomycota; class Pezizomycetes; order Pezizales; family Tuberaceae; genus Tuber; species Tuber aestivum. Next base: position 255,375 of record LN891136.1, on the reverse strand, counting down.
CAAGTTGTATGATGAAACAGTATTAGCAGGACATGCTGCTTGGAGCTGTCCAACACCAGGAGCCTAGCCTGCATTCTCGAGATCCTCTTGTCCCAGGCGGGGATTCTGACCACTCTCGGCAGCCTCTCTTTGGTCCTGGCCATGGTTGGTGGCTGGGCCCACATTCAGACCATTCACGGAAGCAGGGCCGAAATTCTGACCCATTCCGGCACCCACGTCTACAGCATGGGGGTCGTGATGATCATCCGCCGGACACTGATTCTCGCCATTGTCGCTACCGGGGTCAGTGGCCTGGCCATCATCACCAGCCTGGCTCGGATTTTGGTCATTGTCTTCGTCTGGGCGTCCTTTGGGTGCCAAAGCTTGAGGTGCTTTTGCCCCCCCCCCTGGGGACCTGGATCCACGTTGGGTGCAGGCAACACTGGATCCCAATACACAGGGGCCCCAGGAGGTAGTAAGTTTGCATCAACAATGATATGTCCTGGAACAATTACCAGACCGGCCAGAGGGTCCAGACCTCCACCTTTGCCCAGAACAGTAGTCGTGAACTTCTTTCCTGAGTCCCTAACAAGTTGAATCATGGCCTCCTCAATCTCCCGCATCCTAGGTATGTCATTATTCGCCTGGGTGGTTACAAGGCAATCGCAGGCTAGGCCCAGCCTCCTCATGCCATCGAAGATGTTACAAAAATCAGCGTTGGAAAAAGTAAGAATATTCACAAAGTGCCTGGCTGACATCTGATCTGGGACAGTTTTCCGCCACGTACCGTACTGCATTCTGCTATTCGGATTGGGCGGGAAGTTAAGAGATACCTTATATTCCGAGATTTTACGATTCCCCGGGTTCTGAGCTGAAATTGCACCAGCGAGAACTACAGCAGCAAGCTGGTAGGCCTGTGTAGGTCCAGCAGGAGCTTTGTTTCCCTTGGCTACATTCTCCATATAGATGTATTGTAGGTTATTGTTTTGAGCAATTTGGTCTTCATCTCAACTTTTCGGGGTTTAGATATGATGGGCGTTGTGGATAGTGTATCTTGTGGAAAGTCTTTCTGGTACGACACTCCTATATTCTAAATCCTCGGTTTATACATCGGGGTTCCTGACATCATTGGCATCAGGAACAATTTTCAACATGATCAATACAGCAATCGAAACTTCGCATGATGCCAACGTGAGAGCCAGCCTCTCTTTCAAGATTATAAACTTAGTATGTCCCGGGACTCTGCGAAATTGGAAACAAATTATTAGTACTAATGGAACTGGATACATAAAAACAAACTTGAACCCATGTGCTTGTGAGATACGTAGTGCATGCACTAAACCAGTTCGACTGTAGCTCCCTTTGGGGGACGCCGCGACCTAGCTCCGCCAAACCACGCAACAAAACTTGAGCATCCTGCTCACGTCTGAATACTTGTGTTGCACTTCAAAAGTTCAACAGCACTCACTCCTGTAATGCTTATCAAATGTTCTTCTTGTCACTGCAAATATGCGCGGGCATGCCCTTACTAGAAACACCTGTGCAGTGCCAATGCCAATCTGCCTATTTGTCCCGTGTCGACTACATGGCCGACCACCTTGGACGGTCCATTTTGCCAGAGTGAATCTGATCCATTACGCCGCCATGACACTTTCCATCAGATGGATCAGAGAGATTCCAACTATGAGTCGGAAGGTGATCCTATGGATTACTTACCTTACTCATTGAATCCGGAACTTACAGAGGAGTCCTGTATGGAATCACCCAGTGTTTTCAAGGCGTCCTCAGCGCCCAGCAAACTGGCCATTTTTCCTGGCACTGGGGAATCCATTGGAGAGGTGAAGAGAGTTGAACGAGACAACCACAATCTAGGAGAGAACCAATGGCCGCGATTCGGGTGCACACACAATTTCAAACGTGCATCTTGGGTTATTCACCACAAAGTTGTCAAGTCGCGTATCAATGGGTTCTGTTGAAGTGGTCTTGGTGATTCGGCATCCGTCGGCTGCCATTCAATGTATACGCTGCAGAACCAGCTCGGTATACTGGATCCATACAGGCCGTATCTGCGATGGTACGAAAGAAACGTGAATGATGGGATGAGAACGTTACCGTTCTTCCACCATACCCTTCTAGACTGTGTCCGATATCTTCTTTATCAGATGACCTATAGAGAAGATCGTATTTACACACTACAACGTGAATACAATCACAATGGACACAGAGCATATGCTGAAATGCACAGCGCAGCCTGGTGGTGGGAAGTTCAAGTACTATACCAATTTCTAATCACGTTTCGACTAAAGATCTATCTAACCTATAACAGAAAACCCTTCTACACAGCGGGATTGTTGTTCCAATTATCGGGATGTCCGATCAGACCCATCTCCCCAACTTCTCCGGTGACAGGAAGGCCTGGCCTATGTATCTTACGATAGGAAATCTTGTGTCGACTAGGCATAACAGGTCTGGATCGATGGCTAGCCTCCTCCTTGCGCTCCTACCCGCCCCTACTAGGTTGCCCCAGTCTGCTTCAACAAACAGATCCTAGAGAGAAATCAATGCAGACACCCTCAAAGGTGTATTCGAACTCTCATGTGAGGCCTTGCAAGAGACTACAGGCGATGGTATCCCAATTGACTGTGCGGATGGGAACGTCCGGAGGTGCTTCCTGATATTGGCTGCGTGGATTGCGGACCATATGGAAAACATTGCCCTTCATGGAATAAAGTCCAATACCTGTCCTGAATGTGAGGTTCGTCCACACCAGTTAGGTGCCAACGCGAACAAGTCATATCAAGTCCGAGATTATGCAACATATGAGAAACTTGAGCAGGAACTCTGCGCCGAGTCGGAGAGGTCAGATTCAGACGTGACCCACACGGCACTCGACGCTCTGGGTGTCAACATCTGGGGGAACGTTTTCCACTGGATCCGACCCATGTCTGCGCCAGACTTGCACCAGCCGGATCTCCTTTATACAATTTACCTGGGACTGTTTGAGCACATAATGGATTTGGTTCCAGGATTTCTCAAGAAACATAGGCGACTACAATCATTTGATAATGCTGAGAAGTCTTTGACGCCATACCCCAAGTTCTTTGTTTCCAAAAAAGGTTACTATGAGGTTACGCAGTGGCAAGTGACGAAGATGAGGAATTTGGGGCAATGTCTTTTAGCAGTTTTAGCTGTGGCGTTGAGTCTGCCGGAGGGTGCGCAACAGCTACCTTACAAACGTCCGCTTGCTTGTGTTGGGTCATTACTTCATTTCAGTTTGATGGTGCAATATAAAAGTCATGTGGCCGAGACTATAGGTTATATGGAACAATATCTCTACAGGTTTCATGCCACGAAGGATATCTTCCTAGAATTTCGAATGTCGCAACAAACACCAGCCGAACTTAAGGATCAGGTCCGCGGGATATGGTATCAGCAAGCCCAGTTTAATGAATCAAACCCCAGGTCGAAGGTACAGAAAATACCCGAGCAGTATCCCTGGCAGGAGGATGACCAAGAATGGAATTGATTCCGTCAAAATGTCATTACAACTTCATCAAGATGCATCTGCGCTCTCACTTCCATGATCAAATATACCAGTTTGGAAATATTCCCATGTATTCAACTGAATTTGGGGAGCTGGCGCATAAGGATCAGATTAAGGACTGATGGTGACATTCAAATAAAAACGACACCTCCAGGCAGGTTCAGGGAAGCAATTGCCGACAACACGCAATCTGAAAGAGGCTTTTGAACCTAGATTCACTAAGATGCCAAGGAGGTCATATTCCCGCAGGGGTTGACGAGCTTTTGAACAAAACCAGCACCGGACCTGCACCGGGGCTGAGTCCCGTCTTCGAGTCGTGCAGTGGCACCGTGGTGATGTTGCATGTCTAGTCGAATTTTGCAATTCCCTGCGTATCACCACCGAAAACGTGAGTACCGAATTGATCTGATATAGCCGCGAGACGCTGCTCGTAGAGCGTCACCTCGCCGACGATCCTGCTATACTTTGACTTCTTCCTATTGCACTACTAACGCAACTCGAAATCCCAGTTCCTGCCTTTCAGGAAACCGATATTTACGACATCCACCAGGCAAGATCTATGGGATCCGCGCTTTTTTGAAACTAGGCTAGTTGGAATGATTGGGTTTGGGTCTAGGCAGGTAGGGAGCAAATGTATGGTGTGCCCGTGGACGTCTTCCGGGAAAGCTCATGGCACTCTTCAAAGCGCGAGATTGTAGGGACCGGAAGACAATACATCGACTCGCTTATGTTCAGATTTTGCCTACAGTTAACTCTGGGCATCAGTTGGAATTACCCCGTATGGTCACTGTTTAGCTTAGAGCCCATGTGAGAAGGTTTACCATAGTGGACATAGGCACAATACTTGGGCAAGCCCACCTGGTTCTGGCGGCAGACTTGTGATGGCTGGTCAACAGTCGCATTGATTTAACGACGTTTAACGAAATGTATTGATAAATGTTGTACAGGTGCATTGATTATGCGACACTCAGAACTTCTCACACCAGATCTGAATCCTCCTACAACAAACCGGCAATATGGGCATAGAATGATGAAGGTCTCTTGATAGCAAGCTGTACGTAGAAATAATAGAATATGATTAAAACAAAGTCCTAGAAATCAAGTGTCCACCGGAGGATCTGCAAACTTGCTGTGAGAACCGATGACATGCCTGCCTGCGAGGGGTCATCGATATTGTAGATAAGGGACCTGAGGCAGGCTCCAACGTCTATCAGCTGACATGAACGTCGTGGCAAGGTAGGGAGGCGCTTCGACGGATTGCTACCAGCAGACAACACAGTTTAGAGTAATCTGGAGTGTAGCGAGTGATGTGTTTCACGTCTGACGTTATCCCGAAGTTGCGAGAGCAGGCAGGCGGAACTGGACCGATTGTAGGGTTGTCACATGAGGCCAGGAGAGAATCCCGAGATAGAAGCTAGGACCGGAGCATCAGGAGGGGGTGACACCAGGAGCTCATCGTAGAGGCTTGAAAGAAGGCTTGGCTGCCATAGGACGTGGTCCGGATGTCATGGTGACAAAGGGTAGCGCCAGGCAGCATCAGCAAAACTTCATTCTGCGTCAGATGCGGGCGTCTCACATCCTGATGCAGCATGCTCGTCCCCTGCGTCACCTGCGTCCCCTGCGTCCCGTGGGTCTACTACTGCGGCGCAATGCCCCCCTGCGTCATCTGCGTCCCCCTTTTTACCCTGTCGATTCCCTCGGTCTCCAAGCAGGCGCCGTCCGCCCGTACGTCCCGACTGCAACCTGTTTCTGATCCAATCTAGTCGTCGTCCTGACGCCACTACCGGAGGTCAACTGTGAGATCAAGCTTTCTCCGCATCCTGATGGTCTGTTCTCTCTAGTTTCCTGTTTACTAGTTTCCAGCCGCTGTTACCGCAATCCATTAACTACCAATTTGACTCCTGGGCCTGGCATCCTTCATCTCTGACAGGCACCTCTCGGTTCTCATTTCCTCCATATTTACCCCCAGTCAGCACGTCCGAGTCTATGGTGTCACCTTTCTGATGCCGAAATAAAGGTTTTGACGCCCGAGCTCCGATCGCGATGTCCACATCTTCTCCTGTCTCCAAGGTGATGCCAGCTCCGACCAAGGCCCACGTCGCACATCATGACACCCTGTTCTTGGTTTACTAATACATGTTCTCTGGTTCTGAACACAATCTCATTCAACTTGAATCTTGTATCATTAATGTTTACTCTACGATTACTCAATTATTTCTACCAACAGTTTGAGTTACTACGCAATGGTAGGGATTTCGAAGCTTCCAGATGGCACTGTGGTGTATCCTGCCTTGCGACGCAGGATACACCATAGGGCCTCCATTCGTTCTCTCCGATGCGATCTCAATAGATCTCCGTTAACGTCCTCAAATTGATTCTACTATTCACCAGCCATCGCCGGTCACCGGCTGGGACCAGGTGCGCCTGGGCCAGAATGGTCCCAATGTCCACTATGCGAAACTGTTGTGCCTCTGTCCTCTGCACTATTGTGACGAGACCATGGGCATCAGATGGCCGCCCAGAATTAACCACACTTGTCATCTCTACCATTGTGACTCTGTAGACCCTATCCTGGTGTGCTTAGTCCTGGATCTTGAACAACTCCCTGAGTCTAGCGGGAAGACATCCTCAGAGGGCACCATACATGTGCTCCCCTCCTCCCTACACCTAAACCAAATCATTGCGACTCTGTTGCTTGCGGAAGAGCCGAGAACCCGGGCACCGCGCCCGGTAGACATCATAACCTTGGGTTTCCTGGAACACGGGAATGGGGATTTCAAGTTGCGTAATCGGTTCGGTCGGAAGTAGTCGAAGTTTTGCAAGATTTTCGGAAAGCGAGTGCTTTATTGGCAGGCTGCAACAAGCATACTGGATCAATTCCTCACAAATGCTGTCGGTCCAAATTCCGACTGCCTTGCACAAATCCAGGATGTTTGAAAGGTCAGTTTGTCGTTCCTTTACGATCCTGCCACATGTGAGAGACCGAGATGCGGTATCTTCTGCCTTCAACATGTGAACGGCCTCCGAGGTCGATCTGTGCCTTGACCTCGAAGAGCGTCCAGGTTCAAGAGTCTCATGTGTATCCCGTGCTGTCCACCATACCTCTGTAGGATCTGGTGCACGTCGTTGTTTTGTTCGAACGCCGCCAGCCATCTTTGATTTGTTCCTTATGTGCAAGCTCGCCAAACTCCATTGAATACATTTCAATGTTGCTGAACTGATATATGTGATCTGGAAAATGGCTGAGCAGATGCATGTTAATAAAGTTAAAATAACATTCCGCATAGATCACTTCTAGGCGTAAGTTGTCGTCCTCCCTATGATGTTCCTCTGGCATCCAACGCTGCCTCGATTTGGTAAGTTATTGATCCACACGCCCACGTAGACGTCACTGCTCTCTTCGTTAGTCATTGAGCTGTTCTAGTGTCCTTTTAAATATCCGAAACGCCAAGAAGATATGCTTCGTTGAACGACAACGTGCAAGATATTGTTCCATATAATCTATGGTCTTTAGGATATGGCCATGGTATTGACCCATCAAAATGAAATCCAGCAATGACCGGACGCAGATGAGCGCACATTTAAAAGGTGTTGCTTGCATACTGCCAGGCTGTCTGAGAGCCGCAGCGAGGACCCCCAAGTGACAACATCCTATGTCCCTCATTTCCTTTCCTTGCCACTGCGTAACCTCACTGTAGGCCTTTTGTGGGATGAAGAATCCAGGATAGGGTGGTAATGCGCTCCAGACATCGTCAAAGGCCTGCTGTCGCCTGTGCTTCTTGAGAAATCCCTGAACCCAGTCCATCCTGTGCTTGAATAGTCCAAGATAAATGGTATGTAGCAAATCTGACTGGTGCAGATTGGACGCCGAAGCACGTGGAAGTCTATGAAAAAGGTGTCGCCCTACCTTGACGCCCAGGGCATGAAAGGTACCGTGGACTGCCTCCAAGTCGGAGTGCGTGACACTATCCAGACTATCTTGTTTCAGAAGATCATATATCACATAATCCGGGGTGGGAGATGGTTTCTTTACAGCTGAACCTAACCTATCCGCAGGGACCTCGCATTTAGGACAGGCGTTCGATTTTACACCATGTAGCACAATGTTTTCCATATAGTCTGCGATCCATGCGGCCAGGATAAGGAAGCTCCTCCGAACTTGGCCATGGGCACACTCAATCGGGATGCTGTGGAGCACTGCGTCGTGTAAGGGCCCGAGAATGAGTTCGAATGCTCCTTGGAGTGTGTCGGCATTGATTTGTCTCTGGAGTTCGTTCGCGGAAGAAGACTTTGGGAACTTGGGCGGGACTGGCAGGAGCCGATGAAGGAGAACTGCCATTGATCTAGGCTCGTTACGCCTAGTCGACAGAAGATTTCCAGCAGTAATATATCCAGGCCAAGCCTTCTTATCTCCAGAGAAGTTGGTAAGATGCGTCTGATCGGACATCCCAATAATCGGAACAACAGTTGCACCAGGCGGGAGCATTTCCTAAACTAGTTAACCGGTGTTCGCATGACTCACGAGAAGTGGGTAATATACCTGGATATCCCACCACCAATCTGCGTGATACATTTCTCGTACACCCTCGATCCGTTGTGGTCATACTCCCGTCGCCGCACGAAGACCAAATCATCTCTCTATGCTGCCTGCCGCAGAAGATATCTGACACACTCTAATATGTTCTGATAGTAAAACAGCAAAGTTCTCTTGCCGTGGTCAACTTGGGCTTCCAACCATCGTAGATATTGTCTGTGCAGATCCAACAATCGCAGGTGGTTCTCAAGCGTATGCATACAGCTATAGGCAGCTAAGGCTGAATCCCTGAGACTACTTGAAAAGTATTCATTAATTCGTGACTTTGACACCTTGCTCTGAATAAAACAGGATGTAAGCTTGAATCCCTGTGCACTCGTGAATGGTGCCCATGGATCCTTGATCAGAATACTGTGCTCCTGCTCAAATTCTATCACGTCTCTAATTGATCGCCCAGCGAGTGGATAATATGCCATTTCGATGGCATCAGGGGATCGGTAGTGGGTATTGAGTGCCTCCGCGTTAGGGACATGCACAGGATTCGGGGCGTATCCGCTTGGACCTGCGTCAGATTCATAATCGGAATCAATCAAAGCATTCTGGCCAAGAAGGCCACCGTCATCATCCTGTTCAGATTCTATGCCGAGCGGAAGCTGGTGTACTCGGCCGGATGTAGGAACAGTGCCCCGGCTGGCGCGTGCTATTCGTAGGTGCTTCTTGTAAAGACCTGAGGAGCCATATTTGCGGCGGCAGAATGAACATTTGATACCCATAGCTCGTGGTAACATAATGAATTGAGGGAAGCCAACTTGAATGTATATGTTGTATGGCCCAAAGGGAATGTCCACACGTAATGGTGTGTTGGAACGCAGGGTAAGGGGTTTGGCTGCTTGAAGATGTAGCTAATATTGAAGTGGGTTAGTACAGTCGCGAATGACATGCCATTAGGAGTATTCTCTGAGTACTACTTTGAAAGCAGCAGAAAACGTCTCAAGTTCTGTTCGATAGTGATCCAAGATGTGGTTTGAAGGCGCACAAAGGGCGTCCACAGTTCGAGAGTCTAAGGTGTGAAGTAAAATTATGAAATGATTTCGGAAATGATTTCAAGAGCGGTTCAAGATTCCTATAAGGACTCCGACTCTGATATATAAAGTAAATTGATCGGTGCCAAAGGGAGATCATACCGAGCGAAATATCTACAACTAATACCACATTTCACATACACAGCGCTCATAATATCGACCTTCTCACGGCAGCGAATCTGACAACATGGCGGGAAAGAACAGCAATCTCCGGTACATCCAGAATCCAAATTCTACAAATATACAAAAAGGTCTGTCAGGACAGGAGGGCCAGCCGAGCAGGGTCTACATACTTCCAGCCATTTCTCTTACTGGGCAGCTTAATGCTCAGCGTCCAGGCGGCGGGCGTATAAATCAATATAAGACTTCTCTTAACTTTGGAACCGCTTGAGATAACCCTGTCTATAAGGCATGGTGCAACGCCATCAAAGATCAACTGTCAGCAAGGAACTATAGAGATATCAACTCTTTGTCCAACTGGGATTTCGGCGAGATTCAGCAGGGGACGAGGAGATTGCGCCCCGTATGCCATTTACTCGTAGCAGCAGATGCTGGGAATAACATACAAAGGATTCAGGAGACAGCCGACACCATCAGTCAACTGATTAAGGATGCAGGAAAAAAACTCAGACATACCATTCTGACTAAACGTGATACGAACCAGGCGCCGGCTGCGCCGCAAATTGACTCACGGCGTGTTATTGTTGACAATACCTTGCGGCCACCTGGAGCTCTGCCTCACTGGGATCCAGCTGCGGAAGCAGGGCCGAGTCCGCCTCAAGACCCTGCTCGGCAAAGGGCCCCGGATGGTGAAGATGGCCAGATCGCATGTCAATGTCCTGTACTGGGAGATGCCCACGAAGAGGGCAGTCCAGAAGAGAGTACCCCGGTTCACTGGTATCAAGGATTATTGCCGCTCCAGGCAGGACCCCCCAAGGCAGGGCGCCAGAATGCACCTCGAGGCCCAACCCGGAAACAGGGTCCAGGTAGTCAAGCTGGACTGGCTCAAGATCAAGCACAGGCTTCCATAGAATGGGCTGATGTCCAAGATCAGGGCGATCACGATGACCGCCCTACAAGAACGAAACGGGCAAGGCATGGTGTCACAGATCGACCACCAGACGACGGTGAGGGTGATCCTGGAGCACGGCCCCAAGAAGATATCCTCACAGGACATCAGGCTCACTGCGGTAACTCCCATCAACCTCGTGCTTCTCCAGCTAAAGTGGTCGCTCAGACGCGTCCACCAAATGCCCCAGAACAATTGAGTCTATTGTCAGCAGGTTAGTTAGTTCTCCAAAGTTGATAGATTTGAGCACTTACTTACAAACATCAACTTTGTAGATTGGATCGCGCCACTTGGACGCGCATGTGCAGTACGTATTGTTTGGGTCCGTCCATCAAGTCATGCACAGGGCCTCCACGGTGAGAATAGGAAGGTATGGAGTGCACCGCCAAACTATCGTTCCCTCTATTGGCGTCGGCCCCATGTCCATGGAGTTAAATTGGGTAAATCAGAAACTGGCGATATGCACGGATTATGTGCTATAATTAGGAGATGGGTTCCATTGCGCTGTATCTGCTATATCCTTGGCACCACAAGTGAAGGGCGCAGAATGCTCCAGGAGTTCCCTGGTGAACATCTGTCATTAGTAGAATTTGTCTCCATTGCCGGAAATGCAACTCTCTGGACATGGCTGCTATCGAACACGGTATATGAGTACCCGCTGGATCTCCTAGTCTACTGCTCCCGTGATCGCGCAGATGCGTAGCCAGAGGTGCCTGCATGGAGGGGGCAAACATATCTGTTGGATGTTGCGGTCAGTCGAACAGCTGGAGGTCAGGCCGCACATGTAGGTGAGACGCAATTCCAGACATCTGAGCAGGAATCTGAGGCGAATTGCGGATCTGCTACGGCCAGTGATGGCAGGCCGACGAATGAGCCGCTCGAACAACAAGAACAATAGCAACCGGACGAGAGTGTGATGCTGTCCATCTCCAGCCCAGCCATACACGATATTGAACCAGAGGAACACATGGAAGACATGGAATCAAGGAATCAGTTTTTAAAGCCCCTGGCGGTAGGACCAGAGGAGTCTCTTGCAAATCCTGGACTTCTGAAACTTAAATTGCTGAGTCTCCTGAGTGGTCAACAATTGCATCAGCAAAGATTTACTCTTGAGTCCTGTGCGTCCTGTGCGTCCGACGCACAGGACGCACAGGACGTAAACCGGTAATCACGACGTCGGCTGAATCTGTTCCTGCATCCTGACATTCGCATCAGCACCGTCCTGCATCCTGATGCTCACCGGACGCGTGGCCCTCCAACCCCCCTGCGTTGTGACCCTTGCTAGCTCGGTTCCTGGTGTCCTGACAATCCATGCCCTTTCCCCGTTTGCGTCCCGAGGCACCTGCTACTCCGGCATGGCATCCTGACACCCTTACTACTCCCGGCCGGCGTCCAGACACCTCTAGACCTCCTGCCGGGCGTCGCGGCCATCCGGCCACGCCTGCTTTGCGTCCGGAGAATCTCTGCTGCTTTTGCCTCTCGCCGTGAGGCCCATCAACCCTCCCCCCGCATTCCAATCCCCCCTGCGCAAAGCCAGTTCTGTTTGGATGACTTAATCTATATCGCTTGCCTCCCACCGCATGTCTCGTCCGCCCTCCTCCTCCGAAGTTCCTGTCCCTGCTCCTGTGTCTCATTACTTCGAAGTACTACTCCCGTGTGCCCCAAGTACTATATTACCCACCTCTTCCATCATGATTTCACACTTTCGATTGAGGTCATCGGGATTTTCTCGCCGTAATTGGAACATACTCCATATGTTCAAGGACTTTCGGTAACCACATCCGATTACAATTTGGGCTCGATATGTGCTACATATACTCTATTTACTATCGTACGGCATCACATTCGCCCGCCATTTTAATCTATTGAGTACACTAGGCGCTATTGAATCTTGCGATCCCACCAGCACCGCCGGTACTCAGATGTGCCCCGTCGACCCCACTCTCAATCCCGGTCCCACCGACCAGTTTCCTCCTCTCTCTCAATCAAAATTCCCTTCCTGCTGTCCTGCTATAGCCGTCACCTACCTCGACTGTAAATTGTCCAGACTAAGCGAGATGCTAGATGAAATAAATGGACTGCCCCTGCTCCCCGACGTCGGACGTCCCGTGTGCTCTGGTGTATCATCTTGCCTATCCAGTTCAAAATCATGAAAGCCAAGAGACCGTCCAATGGCCTCCTGGCTAAAATCGAAAGCAACCGCGGGATGCCGCGACTGTTCCTGCCTGCTCTGGCGCCCCAAATCGGCCTCGAGAGGGTAGTTGGTCATTGTCTGTCTACCCCCCGAAGATTGGCTTGGAGCCTGGTTGGATTTCCTGCGCTTGAGCTCCCCGCTTACAGCGTCACCGTCATCATTATAGTCTGCTACTCAATCTTTCTGAATCCCGTATTGTTGCAGGAGCTTTTCGGTGATAATTTGGCGGATGTTTTGGACCACCAGCTCCTGGATCTGTGCAGGAAATCTCGGCCATGTTTGCCTCTGGCCTGCTAAGAGGTCTTAAGTAGGTGACAGGTTAGCCAGACTCCTTCACTACAGCCCCCTAGAATGTTCTGAGATTCTTACCCATGACAATATCAGGCTTGGAGTCCTTCAGCTCTTCGTACTTGCCCGTTTGTGACGCCCAGGGAATGTGGCGTAATATAGCGCGAGTCAGGCAGATCAGAGTTCTGTTGATCCTAGATAGGAACTCAGGCTCTATCCTGCCTTGCATTTTCTTTCCGGCAAAGTACTTGCCATATATTGCCTCCAGGATCTGGGGCGCAAGGAATCGCAGGATCAGACGGTGTCCAAATTCATACATACCTAGTCTTATTACCCAATAGCCATTGCTAGTCATTGTGGTAACAAACCTCGTACCCTTTCGGGTAGCACATGAACCAGTCTCCTTCCAGAAGATAATCAACTCTGCGTACGATGGCTGCTGCACCTTGTGGTAGTGGCAGTTCAGATAACTTTACTATGTGATACTCCACATGATAAACGAATTGTCACTGTACGCCTGATTGCTTTTAGCATATCTATCAAGGTTATTACAATTTGCCATTTGTCCAGACGTCTGGCTGGGATCAGTTACTATTGTTATGCTATCCTTGGACGGTTCAATACATCCGCAACCCTCACTCATATTCAACACATCCTCCTAAACGCTGTACACTTTGGCTGTCAGAATAACTACGTTAGGTAGTGGGTCATCAAAAAGACTGTATTGGAGAATCAGATCCCTGGCCAGCCATAATATAGAACTTGCAGGTCCTGTAACATTATTCCTCCGGCTGCTACTTCCATGCCAGTTAAGGTCGCGTCAGGCTACATCTAGAAAATCTGTGGGCCTAGAGCTTCTGATATCCGAGGAAAGCATACTCGAGCGACCCGGTGGAGACAAATTCCTTGCCGAGCTTGCCGACGGAACACCAGGAGTGGAGGCTCTACCGCGAATGATACGGGCAGGGACAGTGGACATTGGCAGTGAAGGGCAGGATCGCTGTGATCCGGCAGTAGTCAAAACCCGTAGTGTTTTCCCTCGGTTGGTATCCTCTCTGTTCGCTGTCTGTGACCCGTGACGGCGTGGTGTTGCTCCCCCATCACTGAGATCAATATCTTCCGTATCAGCGTCGATTTCTGATTCTGATTCTGAGCAGCCCGTGGCGATTTTGTACTCATCACTGCTATACTCCGATATATGTACAGCTGCCACATACACTTGGTCTTCGGCGTCAGTTTCGGGGTCGGGCCGCACAGCTGCCTGCATTGTGCGTGTACGCAAGCACTTCGGAGGTCTCGTTAGTTGGTTTGTTGTTTGCAGGGGAGAAGAAGGCGGACGTGACATCTGGTCATTTGTACGCGCGCTCTGGGAGCTGTGCGAATTGTTTCATTGAGATTTGGATCCCGTTCCCCCATGTTCCAGGGGGCCAGGTCCGGCATTGCGTTTACTTTGATACATATTACCAACACGGGGGTCGGTTGACTATCGAGGCGGCATCGTTGCTCCATTGGCATGATGGAAAGGTTACACAGATAGGAACGAGAGAAAGCAGTGGTTAGAGAAGTGTAAATAGTATATCCTCGATAAAATCTAGAAAGAGTGTAGGTTTCTTATGTTCGTTCATATGTGGCAGGTCTTATACGCTAGAGCTAGGGGTACATCCAGATTCATCACGTATCACTCGGTATTGCTCTCCGTGGTTGGAATATGAAAAAGCTGAGTTCCCAATGTTCAATGTAATGTCCACGATCGAACGCCAATGTCTTCAACTATCATAGGGCGTAAAGTCTAGCGTAAATGAAAGAGGAAATGAAAGGACATGCAGAGGAGAGTGGCATCCAAAATCTAGCGATAATGAGTAGGGTTTACTGATATAACTTTGTACTAGGTATAGTCCGCGCCTGAATGGGATTAGCAGAAGCGAACCTCTTCCGTGGACGACGTGGAGTCGATGCAGCTGAATGTCGGACATACAGGGTTGGTAGTCAATCATCATGGAAAGGTTTGCGAGACACACAGGACGCCTAGCCAGGTACAGACTTGGTACGCGGGTGTTGCCGAGTGCAGACCGGGTTCAGGGTGTGCGAGGACAGTGGCTAACTTGAAGAATACTATATATTGACACAAGGGAATTGAAAACCCAGGTGGCCCCCCTTGGGAGAAGAAAATTCTAAGAATACAAGTCCGGCCATCAGGCCTGATCGTGCAGAAAAATGTGTTATACCACGAGAGGCTGAAGTAAGCGGGATTCCCCATGCCAGGTGAGAGACAGACAATGAGGAGGCGACGGACAAGCGAGGAATGTAAGCCTAATAAACGCAAGGCACCAAAGCGGCGGCCAAGAAGGAATCCAGCAGGTAGCGCTCTAGTGAGATAGAAAAAACTAAGAGAGAAAAACTAAGCTATGAGACACTAAATCGCATACGAGAAAAGCCAAGAAAAGATAAGTGGACAACCAGATGCTCAAATGGGTAAGAAATAAGAGAAAAAAACAAAGAGCGAGAGAAACCCCTGCAAACTGGAGACGGTCAAGGTACCCAGGCAGGGAAGGAGACGAGAACCCCGGCAAAGGAAAGAACTAAGACAAAGGGCATCTAGGAGTAAAAACTTGGGGAAAAAAGAAATAAAACACCGCTCGAAATACTGATCATCCGGCAGCCGTGCGTATTACCAAGGAGCGAGACCAGGGGTACTCAGGGCTCGAGAAGGCTCGATGGTGCCCCTTGGGGCCTGGCATATTGATTATCCTCGGGTACCAGGACGGGGCAGACAGCGGGGCGATAGGCAGGGCCCAGGGCGCTTCGGGCTTGAGAAGGCCCGATGCCACCCTTCTGGGTAAGGGGGGACAGCGTTTTCCGGACGGCGTCTTTTCTCTGCGCTGGTACCAATGTGCCGGCTTTTCCTCCAAGAATTGGGGGAAGCTGGGGCAACAGACGCCAAATGACAGACAACCAGAGGACGACAGACAACTGGGGAAGGCAAGTCTAAGAATACAAGACGCCCAAGTGGGGGCGAAGGATGAAATCTAGTGTATAGCACCCAAGCAAGATAGAAAAACCTAAGAAAACGCAACGGGGTAACAGGACGCTAAAGGGCGCATGAGAAACCCCAGGAAAAGATAAGAGGAGATCAAGGCACCCAAAGGGGTAAGAGAAACCCGTGAAAAAAGAACCAAAGAACTAGACGCCCAAGAGAGAGGGAGAGAAAACCACACAGATGGAAAACTAACCCAAGCAACAGAGCAAAAACAAGGACAAAACAAGAAGAAAATAAAAGGGGGCGAAAAAATAGCAAAGGAAAGAAAAAACCCTGGCACCAGATAACAATTATTCGGCGGCAGTGGGACGTGCCGAGTGGCGACAAGGAGGGCGTGTTGGACTTGAGAAGGCCCGATGCTGCACGTTGGGGCCAGGCATATTAATTATCCGAGGGCACCAGGACGGGGCAGACGGCAGAGAGAACCGAGGGGCGAACAGCGTGGCCCAGGGTGCTGCAGGCTTGAGCAGGCCCGATGCTGCCCCTTGGGGCCAGGCAGCAGCACGACGGGTGAATGACGGGGTAAACAGCGGGGCCCCGGGTGCTTGACTGATTCTCCAGCATGTTCTGGTTAACTCACCAGACGTCTGGCTAACATAGAGAGGTCAATATTCATCAGATATAACTGGTTTGGTGGGTGATACTTACTTTTCCCGCCGAATTGCAGTTTGTGCACTTCTGGGTGGCATTTTCGAATGCCGGGGGAGGGGACACGGGAGAAGTTTGCAT
>LN891136.1:223336-234870 GCA_900010015.1 Tuber aestivum | reverse complement strand
GGGGGGGGAGTTGTTTGTTCTCGCGGCCATGGGTGGTGATGGCCCCCGGACAAAGGTTCCGGAGGGGCAGGGGTTGGTTCTCGGCGCTGGGAGATGCGCTGCTGGCGGAACACAGGTTCTGGGGGGGGAGGGGTTTGTTCTCTGGGCCGGGAGAGGCGACGGCCCCGGGACACAGGTTCTAGTGGTAGAGGTGTTGGTTCTCATAGAGGGGAGACGTCACGGTACCGGGATACAGGTTCTGGCGCGGGAGGGGTTGGTTCTGGGGTTGGGGAGGGGCGACGGTGCCGGGATGCAGGTTCGTGGGGGGGAGCGGTGTTGGGGGGAGCGGCATCCTTGTTCAGTAGCGGGATCTTCGCAACAGAAGCGCTGACCGATCACGCACCTGATGAGGTGGAACACGAGCTCCCGGACGGCGCTGCCGTCCAAGATTGACTAGCAGCGCTTTCTTCATCCTGTGTTTGTAATTAGCCATAACGTTCATATCTGCAAGTACCTTAACTTGCAAATCATACCGGAGTCTGGTCACAGACAAAGACTGCGTCTCTTATGCCCGGTTGTGTCATATCCTCGTCCTCGTCGTCGTCCTCCGGCCTCTCATCTTCACTATCAGCCTCCTCCTCTTGCATGGCACCCCAGGTACCTTCAGCTAACGGATAGCGATCCCAGACATTTCTGGCAAAAAAGTGATATCGGCCACCAGCTGGCTGAGGCATCTGGTCGCCCTGCGCCTCTCCCTCTCCCTGGCATGACTCCAGGACCATGAGGTCAAGGGGTTCTTTGCCGTCCTGCTGGTTCGCAAGGAAACAAACAGGAACATCCTCATCTCCATGTAAGAAGATGAGGTCAGAGAGAGAGAGAGGGTTTTGGGGTTCCAGGCGCACTGACCAGGTGCCCTGACCTGTCGCACCAATCAGGTACCTGGGGTACCCAACCTCCTTCTCTACACGTTGCGCCTTGATCATCTGGAGTACTTCCATTATGCCCGGAGATTCTGGGACTCCCCATCCCACTCCCGGATCGCCCTCAGGAGAGTGCCACGAGACGTCCAAGAACAGATGCTCGCCAGGCGGAGCACCTGTTTGGCGAAAGATGTGGATCCTTACTGCCCACGGGCGGTACCGAGAGGACCAGTCCGGTTTGGCCACTAAGAATATTTGTCAGTGCTATGATAGTTCAAGACACATAGCGCATAATACTTACTCATATGTCCAATGACGTCGCCACCACCATCATCTCCCGCGTTGCGACGCTCGTTCATCGTCTGAAGTTGCTTGACCATGTCCTTGACCAAGATCTTCATGTGACGAAAGACTTCTGCAATGCCGTCGCGGTGGTACCTGGCCTCAATTTCATTGATGTGGCCGGCCAGGGGGGGAAGCGAGTGGGCGAAAGAAGTCACCAAGTCCAGGTGGGCCTCGCTCAGGCTCGTAGGGTCCCAACCCCGAGTTGTAAATAAGCCTTTTATCTCCTCCCGCACTGACCTTTACAGCTTGGTCAGGCGGCGGGGGTGGGCGAAGCCACCCTAACCTTTTGTGTAAGAAATGTCCTTCTAGCATCCCCTAGTTAAGACATCTGACTTTCTAGTCTCCTAGTACCTGGATCAGAGTTCTTTTGCTTACTTGGAATCTTCAACATCCTGTTCGAATTCCTGTTTTTTGTGGGGTTCCGCACAACTCGTACCGGCGACAGCAGCAGCTTGGGGGAGAGCTTTTCTCCGTTTAGCTGATCCCTGGGCGTATTCTGGTTGACTCACGGGACGTCTGACAAACATAGAGAGATCAATATTGGTCGGATATAACTAGTTTGACAGGAGATGCATACTTCCCGCGCCCAATGGCAGTTTGCGTATTTTCTGGTGGCATTTTCGAATGCCAGGGGAGGGGACACCAGAGAGGTTTGTATGTTTGGAGCAAAGAAGAAAAAAGAGGTCGACAATTGACACTGGGCACGAGGGGCCGAAAACGAAAAAAGTAACCTGGATGTGTGGGGGATATGTTCCGCATAGAGGAGGTTAGGTAGGACAGCAGAGGGTGGTGTGTCGACGGGCGAATAAGGAAACTTGAGCGTGGTGTGGAGGCGAGAGTAAAGGAAGGAAGAAGCCTGGGGTAAAAGAGGTTCTTATAACCCCACTGTCTCTCCCTGTCGTCATCACTCCCTTAAGTCAAAGCGTACGCATGACTCTATACGCAGGCCTCACTAAGATGTCCACCTATGTCAGACAGTTTTTTCTCTTAACATACACTTTATGTAAATTCATGCAAAGTCCTCTAAATCAAATGATGGTAGACTAGCTGAATTGACTATGACCCTTATCATCGTAAAGACACTAAGTTAACCTTCCAAGCCGCAACATGAGCTAAGAGGTCCGCTACTCCAGTACTCGTAGATGTGGGCCGCAACGTCACGATGAGTTCAAACCCTAACCCACGCGACACCATGAGTCAGTGTGCGCCTAGAGTTACCACTATTACACCCCATCACTCCAAGCGGAGCTTTTTCGTCTTGGGCAAGTCCAGGTTCTCAAGGTCAAGCGAAGGCCTGGGTTCCCATTTGTTTTTGTCAGCTAGCGGAGGAGGCAGAAAACCTAGCGATCGTTCTTTATTCACGAGGCTCGATCTTTTGAGTTGCAATGGCAGACCTTTATTGAAGGATTGTGTGACATCTTGCGAGTTTGATTCAGGATCTGGGTCAGCATTTTACACGGTTTCACGGCTGCGCTTATAGGCTGATCTCTCGACATCTGGACTAAATCCCGACTACTGGACTCCTGGTGAGATGTCCTGATGGGGCACCTTTGCTGGGTCATTACCGTGATGTTCTTCCGCTCCGGCATCGCTTCGGGGGTTCCTGAAATGCATCTCACCAATGTGTGCCGCTCCATCCCTGCCCCAGTTGAATGCCGTGTTTTCGGGAAGGTAAGTTTCCCCCCTCAATGGTGGTGTTTGGGATCTCGCGTCGCCTGCGTCACAATAACAATATACTAATAGATCTAGAGGGTCCTCCAGAACTGGATTTGATAGCAGCCAGGCACGCACCGTTTCATCGTTGTTGATGAGGACAGCGTCCACTGAAGATAGCGGTTCCTTCGGAAACGCTGCTAGCTTCCTGCGCCCTACACCAGTTGCGCCAAGGATGTAGCGAAAGCGTCGCTGAGCCACCCATCTCATAATCATCGTGCACAATCCTTGGATATCATGGCAATCTAACTCTTCAAACTTGGTTCCATAGATGTGGGGAGGACGCCAGAAAAGAGAGAGGTAGTTTGGAGCGGCTTGCGCTTCCCTCCTTTTGTTCCAATGCATACCCTGACCATGTCTTGATGGCCAGACCCAAACAATACGCACTGCACGAGGCCGCCCAAGCAGCGCACTCCAGTCTAGGTTGTCACAGTCAGTAAGTGCAAACAACAATATACATGAATCTTTAGAAATGAGCTAACCTGGTTGCAAGTTGTAAGATGAAACCGCATTGGCAGGACGTGCTGGTTGGACCTGGCCAACACCACGAGCCTGGGCTGCATTCTCACGATCCTGTTCTCCCAGGCAGGGATTCTGACCACTCTCGGCAGCCTCTCTTTGGTCCTGGCCATCGTTGGGGGCTGGGCCCTCATTGAGACCATCCAGGAAAGCAGGGCCGAGATTCTGACCCATTCTGGTACCCGCGTCTATAGCATAGGGGTCATGATCATCATCCGCCAGACCCTGATTCTCGCCATTATCGCTACCGGGGTTAGTGGCCTGGCTATCATCACTAGCCTGGCTCGGATTCGGCTTATTGTCTTCATCTGGGCGTCCTTTGGGCACCGAAACCTGAAGTGCATTGGCCCCCCCCCCCCCTGCGGAGCTGGAACCGCTTTGGGTGCAGGCAACGCAGGATCCCAATACACAGGGGCCCCGCGAGGCGGTAAGCTTGCATCACCAATGATATGCCCAGGAACAGTTACCGGACCGGCCGGAGGCTCCAGACCCCTACCTTTGCCCAGAAGAGTAGTTGTGAACTTGTTTCCTGAGTCCCTAACAAGTTGAATAATAGCCTCATCGATCTCCCAAATCCTAGGTATGTCATTATTCCCCTGCGTGGTTACAAGGCAATCGCAGGCTGGGCCCAGCCTCCTCATGCCATCGAAGATGTTACAAAAATCAGCATTCAGCAAAGTAAGAATATTCGCAAAGGGCCTGGCTGACATCTGATCTTGGACGGTTTTCCGCCACATGCCGTACTGGATTCTGCTATTCCGATCAGGGGTGAAGTTAAGAGATGCCTTATATTCTAACATTTTGCGATTCCCAGGGCCCTGAGCTGAAATTGCACCAGCGAGAAGTACAGCAGGAAGCTGGTCGGCCTGTGTAGGTCCGGCTGGAGCTTTCTGTCCCTTGGCCACATTCTCAATATAGATGTATTGTACATTATTGTTTTGAGCCATTTTGTCTGCATCTGAACTTTTCGGGGTATAGATATGATGGGCGTTGTGGATAGTATATCTTGTGGAAAGTCTTTCTGGTACAACACTCCTGCATTCTTGATCCTCCATTTATACATCGGAGTTCCTGACATCCTAGTCATCAGGAAAAATTTTCAACAAGATCAATACAGGAATAGAAACTTCGCACAATGCCGAGGTCAGCGCCTGCCTCTCTTTCATTATTATAAACTTAGTATGTCCAGCGACTCTCTGAAATTGGAAACAAAGGATTAGTACTAACGGAACTGGATACATAAAAACAACCTCCAACCCATGTGCTCGTGAGATATGCCGGGCATGCGCTAAACCACTTCGACTATAGCTTCCTTTGTGGGATGCCACGACCTAGCTCCCCCGAACCACTCAAAGAAACTTGAGCATTCTGCTCACGTCTGAATCCTTGCGTTACACTTCAAAAATTCACCAGCACTCACTCCCGTAATGCCGATTAAATGTTCTTATTGTCGCCGCAAATACGCCCGGGCAGGCCCTTACCAGAAACACCTGCGCAGCGGCCATGCCCATCTACCCATTCTTCTTACATCGACAACATGGCCGACCAGCTCGGACGGTCCTTTTTGCCCGAGTGAATCTGACCCATTCCGCCACCATGACGCTTTCCACCAAATGGATCAGACGGATTCCGACTATGAGTCCGACGGTGATCCTATGGATTACTTATCTGACTCGTTAAATACTGAGGTTATAGAGGAGTCCTGTATGGAATTACGCGGTGTCTTCGAGGCATCCTCAGCGCCCAGCGAACTGGCTATTTTTCCTGGCGCTGGGGAATCCATTGGAGAGCTGAATGGATTTAAATGAGACAACCACAATTTTGCGGAGGACCCATGGGCTCCATTCGCGTGCTAGCATGATTTCAAACTTGTATCTTGATTTATTCACAGTAAAGTCCCCAAGTCGCAAGTTAAGAAGTTCTTTTCAAGTGGCCTTGGTGATTGGGCATCCGTTAGCTACCATTCAATGCATATACTCGAGAACCACCACGGTATACTGGATCCATACAGGCCGTATCTGTGATGGTACCAAGCGAAAGTGGATGATGGCATGAGAACATTACCTTTTTTCCACCGTAATCTTCCCAGACTATGTCCGACATTTCCTTCGTCAGATGACCTACAGAGAAGATCCTATTTACGTACCGCAACGTGAATACGATCACAATGGACACAGAGTATATGCTGAAATGCATACCCCAGACTGGTGGTGGGAAGTTCAAGTAATATACCAATTTCTTATCACCTTGTGACTAAAGATCTGGCTAACCTATGACAGGAAACCTTCCAAACGGCACCACGTTTGTTCCAATTATCAGGATGTCCAATCAGACCCATCTCACCAACTTCTCCGGTGACAAGAAGGCCTGGCCGGTATACGTTACCATAGGAAATCTTGCGTCGACTAGGCGTAACAGGCCCGGATGGATGGCTATCCTACTTCTTGCGCTCCTACCAGTCCCTCCTAAGTTGCACCAGTTGGCTTCAGCAAAGAGATCCCTGTGAGAAATCAATGCCAACATCCTTAAAGGCGTATTCAAACAGTTGTTCGAGCCTTTGCAAGATGCTACGCGCGATGGCGTCTCAATTAACAGAGCGGATGGGAACGTCTGGAGGAGCTTCCGGATATTGGCTGCATGGATTGCGGACCATATCGAAACGGTCGCCCTTCATGGAATAAAATCCAGCGCCTGTCCTAAATGTGAGCTTCGTCGACACCAGCTAGGTGCTAACGCGAACACGGGATATCAGGCCAATGATTATATGACATACGAGGAACTCGAGTAGCAACTTCGCGACAAGTTGGAGATGTCAGATTCAGAGGTGACCCACCGCACACTGGAAACTCTGGGTGTCAAGATCGGGTGGAATGTTTTCCCCGGGCTCTGACAGGTGTCTGCACTAGACTTGCACCAGCCCGATCTCCTTCATACAATTTACCTGGGACTGTTTGAGCAAATGATGAATTGGATTGAAGGATTTCTCAAGAAACATGGGCGACTACATGAGGAAAAATTTCAACTCGTGTCGTGTACGTCCTGTGCGTCTGACGCACAGGACGCACAGGACGCAAACCGTTAATCAGGATGTACCGGCGCTGCCCCTGGCATCCGGACCCCTGCTTCTGCACCCCAGCGCATCCGGACGTTATCTGGACGCTGACCCGTGCGTGCCATGCATCCTGAAAACTGTCGCCATCTTGCCCCTGCGTCCGGATGCCCCTCTTTGGGTCCCAGTGGCGTCCTGAGTCACCCCAATTCTTCCGCCTAGCATCCCGACGGACCTAGACTACCCTTTGTCGCCGTGGGAGATCCCTCCCGCTCTGATCCCATCATGATCTCGTCAGGAGCTCGCGATCTATATCTCCCCCCTCCTGGTACCCCACAATCCAGGGCGTCTGCGTCCAGATGATATGACTTAACCCCAGACGTTGTAACGCGTTATGTTCGGCTCCAGATTATCTCGTGCCTGGCACTCACGTCTGGACTTCTAGACTTACCCGGTGAGGTATCTAGATTTGGCATAGGCGAAACTGGCCTTGTCGGGACGCCTTCACCATGAACCTACCCTGATCGTTTTGGAGTCCGGATTTCTACGCCAGGTTTGCGGCGCCTTCGGAATCCTGCGCGCACACTTCTTATAGAATCTAGATGCTGTGCACTACAGCGCCTCCAATATGGAGATCTGCTCACATTTGACTCATGTTTATTGACTTGAACTCTACAGGGCGATCCTGGCTACGCTATTACATCTGGTGATGTTTACTAGCACCAATTTGCTCCCCCCCCGCCTCACGGCTTCTTGCCATAGTCGCTCAAACTCTTTCATTATGAACATGCTCTTTCTGCATCTGTCACTCCCTATTCAGGCAATGCCACCAGTCTCCTGGCCGGTGCCCACATCCAGCGCCCTGTCGTCATCTCCTAACAGATCACTAGCGTCAAAATGGCCCCCTTGTACCGTCCCCACATCCTGTGAATCCTCCAGACTGAGCGAGAGCCGAGGGCTAAGGTGTCTGAAATCAATATTCTGGCTGTCTGTCGCCGAACATTCTCTGACTTCGAGGGGATCCTCTTGACTTGTCAAGCCACAATTGAGAAACTCCAGTCTGTCACCATAGGGCGTCTGGCTGCTATCTGCAGTGTCATTCGTGGGCTGCGAGAAACCCCCGCTGCGCCGGAAGCCGAACCCTGGGATCATGGGCGAGTCACTGAGTTCCGGGCTACGGTGATAGGGCTGATGCTGGGCGGAGTTCGATTTCCGGCGTTCTAGTTCTGCGCTCACGGCGTCGCAGTCATCATCATAGCCTTCCAGCCGATCCTGTTGGATGCCATAGTCTTGCTCCATCTTTTTCTCGATGGTTTGACGAACGCTTTGTACAATCATCTCCTGGACTCTGATCGGACATTTACGCCAAGTTTGTCTCTGCCGTTCAAACAGGTCTTATTTGTTTTGTGACAAGTTAGCCAGATTCACGGCCGGCATACAACGGGAATTATACGTCCTCACCGACAACCAGCTCGGGCTTGAAGTCCCTCTGCGAGACGTAGATCCCTGTTTGCCACGCCCTGAGAGTATGGCAAATTATCGCGCAAGTCAAGCAAATCATGGTGCCGTTGATCATGTCGATGAAATTGGGGTCTACGAGACCTCGCATTTTCTTTCCGGCAAAGTACTTACCATATATTGCGTTTGGGATCTTTGGAGCACGGAATCGGAGACTCAGACCCTGTGTCTAGTTCATTGGGGGTCAGCACTGATCAGTACTCCAGGACGCTTAACCACTGGAGACAAACCTCGTACCCTTTCGGGTCGCACATGAACCTGTCATCTTTCAGGAGATGGTCCACCCTCCGCGCAGTAGCCCCGCGGTCTTCTGTTAGCCCATATAAATTTACTATGTCATTCTTCACATGGTAGATGAACTGCGCTCGTACGCCAATGAGTTTGTTGCGTATCTTTCACTATTAGTACCATACCTGACATCTCAACACGTCAAGCTGACTTTACTTACTATGATTAGGCTGGCCTCCGATGGCTCCATTCGTTCTGCAGGGGGAATGGAAAGCTGCGCCTGACGCCAAACGTGGTGCACTCTAGACGTCAATACAACCGGATTCGGGAGTGGGTCAACAAAAAGAGTATAATTGAGCATTAGATCCTTTGCCAAGTCTAAGATGGTTCGTTCAGGACCCATGACCTTATTTCGCCTCGTGCTAGTTCCGTTCCAGCTCTCTTGATGACTAGCAGGACTTGAGCTTCAGATATCCGATGACTGTGCACTATCGCAGTCCAGGGGAGATGAAAATCGTCCTAAACGTGATGATGGAAAGACAGGCGGGTTATAGGCACTACCGCGAATTATCTGCGTGGGAAGAGTTCACGTCGGCGGAGAATCTTCTGCACGATGTGAGCTAGCACTGGTCAAAATACTAACTGTTTTCGCCCGGTTGCCCGCACAGCTCTTTGCTGCTTGTGCCACGTGACAACGTCCTGATGTGGGCCCGTCAGCGGTATCGGAGTCTGTATCTGGTTCAGTTTCGGCTGACTCCTGTGACACCTGATACTCTTCACTGCTATCGTGGGATACATGTACCGTTTCCGCATTTCTCTGGACATCGGGTTCGGTTTCGTGTTCTGTACGCAGCGTACTCTTGCTTGTAGTGCTGCGCAGGCACTTGGGCGGTCGCACTAATTGGCTCGCAATCGGCGTCGGAGAAGAACGATAACGGGACGGCTGGTCGTTCGACCGTCTGGTAGGCGGAGCTGTGAGCATTGTTTTGTAGGGATTTGGATCTTGATGTTGGTTTCGCGGATGCCGTGCCATCAGGCCCGACGTCGCGTTTACGCTCGAATAGATTAGCAACTCGGGGGGCCAGCTGACTGCGTGAATGTGCTTGTTCTTTTGGCACTTTTTAATTGACCCTTTGATATCGTAGAAAAGAAAAGATATGAAGAAAGGCCAGATTTCTATCGCGAGCACAGAGAAGGTCTGGGATATGTTTGGTTTTCTTGTGTCCAGTGGGACGCGCCAGGTCTTATACGCTAGGGCTAAGGGGTGATTGGTATAATCACAGTCTCTCACTCGGTATTGTTACGAAAGATTCCGCCACCAAATGTCACCTTTCGGGGTTCGGCGTGGCACTCATGATTGAATAATACTGTCCTACACTTGGCCGTCTTAGCACATGGTGAATCTTGGGTGAAAAAGCTATCATTCTGCAATGTTGCGAGAGAATTGTCTACAAAATGTAATTTTGGGAATATCCAACCATATGTCCACAACAAAAACATAGGAGTGTGTACTCAAGTACTCGACTATCATCGGACGTCCCAAGTGTTGAGTGATATGAAATTGAATGTTGAACCGAATCTAAAGCCGCCAGTCAAGCCAAATCTAGGCACAAACAGTAGAGTTACGCGACAAGATGTGTTGCTAGATACTTAGGGCCCCTGAAAGGGACTAGGGGAAACAATGTTTATGTCTAGGCGTGGAATTAGCGTGGTGGAAGGTCAGTTCAAACATCCTAACAGGAAGCAATAGGCGAGATCAGGGGGCGGTGACTTGAGGCGAGGCCCGAAATGGACTGGGACGGCAAGGTTCTAAGAATCGTGATTTTATTCTACGCAAGGGCGGCCATGAATATCAGATTTCACAGCAAGGGGGGGGTAGGAATGCCAGGCGCCCGACTGCAGGTCTGAGAGTAAGAATGCGTGATTTGAACGTGGAAGTAGGATACATCTGATGGTTGGTAGTCGAGGAGAAGAATACAGGGTATAGTTGCTGAAACAATGAAAATTGGGCATAACAGACGCCAGAGGCCCAACAACAATACAGGTGGGGGCCGATACTACTAGAAGATGTCAAAGCAAAAGAAAATGCGCATATAGCAAGCCCCACAATGGGGGAGAAGTTTACCAGAGACCCAGAAAGACGCAGAAGAAGGACTTCATCATGGGGGCGAGGGGCGTAGATCTATGGAATCTAGAACTAAACGACAAAAATGATGTGGTCTGCCGCGGTGCCAGAGGCGGAAAACATCAGTACAGCAGCGCATTATCATGGATACAACAGGCAGAGATCCAAGGGATCCCTGACCAAACAAAAAAGATACTAGTAGCGTCCCCCTCGGTGCCAAATGTGAAAAAAGAAGTACGCCTCCTTACAATCCTGGATAGAACACCTCCGGTCTAAACTGCAAAGAGAACAAAATACTTTGGCACTAAACTAGAAAAAGGAAAAAACCCCTCCATGCCAAACCCGAAAACAAAACACCCAAAGAAGAACCCCTCTTGGTACAACTGGAAAAAAAAAATGGTATCATCCCAGACCGGAGTCTTAACAGTTGTAGGCAATTTGACGTCGGGACCGGCGGCGCCCATGGAGAGTCGAGGTCGGGTTGCGGGAATTGTCCTCTTTATGGCGGGGGGGCGTCGCGTTGCCTTGGCCTTTTCCTTTCCGCAGGGGCAATTTGGAGGAATTCTGGTGCAGCTTTGGGGTGTGTGTTTCTCCAGCATCTGGGAGAGAAGTAGTAGCCGGCCCCGGGGGAGTAAGAGCAGGAGGCGCGGGAAGCATTTCGGGCATGGGGGGTGGAGGAGCCAGAAGCAAAGCATCGGGGGGTGGCAGGGGAGGAGAGGATGGCGGCGCTTCGGGGATATGGGTTGTGGGGTCAGGGAGGCTAGCCAGTTCAGTTTCCCAAGAACTCAGAGAGACGCTGTCGAATGTTCCATCATGCCCACGTCCACGTGCTTGAGAGGCATGGCCAGCTGCCGGATTCAGCATGTATTCAGCTATCCAAGGTATCTTCTCAAGAATCTCCTGTACGGATCTCTCCTTCTCCTGTCTGGACGGCCCAGATGGCGGTGGGTCAGACTCTGTCGACTAGCGCGGGGGGGTTTCTGGATGGTGGCGGGAGCTTGGGACTCTGCTGGTGGATGCTGCTGGTTTATGAGCCTGATTCCCTGACTGGACCAACGAGGAAGCTGGCTGTCCTGACTTGCGCGGTTGTTGAGGGGCGGCGGCGGGGGTCTGTTCTGGGGGGCGGGAGGGGCTAGCG
>LN891136.1:198395-208868 GCA_900010015.1 Tuber aestivum | reverse complement strand
GGCGCGCGCGAGTATAAATATAAAGTTAGATTGAATTTGGACACCTGTACCTAGGAATTACACTCTCTACTATCTGGCGTCCTCTTGAACCCCCTGAACCCTGACCCTGAACTCCTGAACCCCGAACCTCGTACAACTCGCTTCGGTTGTACCCCCGCACCTAGACCTCGTCTCCAGATTCCTGCCTGTCCTGATCGTGGTGTGCCTTGGGCTACCCGACCCTCAGACCCTGTCCGTTACACCGGAAGCTGTTCGCAGGATATATAAGGGGGCCAAGGTGAGAAGGTCAAGTACCTTCTCCAAAAAGAACGGAGTAAAACGGACCAAAACTGACGGAGTTAGCGTGAGCTATCCAGAAGGGTCCCCAGAGTAGTCCCGGGTAGTGCCGGAGACATCTGGGAAGGTTTTACGCCAATCAAGCCTACACGTGCCCCTTTGCCGTAGGCTCTTTGTGGGTTGTTGGAAGACTCTAATAGCATGATACTTATTACGCTGAGTGGTGTGCCGAAGGTAAGGGACCATGGGTAGCGCCCACAGGTCCCGCCACCGACACAGCTCTACGTGGGAGCATCGTAGACCCCGTAAGTTCGCAATCAAGAAAGATAGAACTTAACCGGAGAACACCTGATGTCTAGGGGTGCTTCCATAGTTCATAGCACATGGGAAGAGAGTCATTTAGTTAGCTTTCCTAGGAGTCTCGACAGTTAGCCACTGACGAGACACCGAGGCACAGAGGTTTTTACTCCGGCAGGTGTATTGGTAAACACCTCGCAGGAACCAATGTGCATCTGGGAGATTTCTGCTAGAGTGCGCTGACACCTTAGGCCCTTCGGGGATGCGGTAATGGTGCCGGCAACCCTTACGGAGAAGGGCATACTCATGATGGTCGGGGCAACCTGATGGGGGAGTTTTTTGGTATAAGTCTGACTACTTGAAGCTTATACGAGAACTCTCCTGCCCCAACACAATCAACATCCTCTCGAGAGACTTTAATTGAGATAAGCCAGAGCTTAACGATATTAAGTTTTACCGTTTACTTTGATTCTTTACACTGTTGCAAGAGCTGTGTTCGAGAGATTCGAAGTTTGGTGCGGTCCCATCCTTAGGAACCATCTACCTGAGGGAGCCCCCGTTACAGTACGATGGCGACGTCCACCACACACAGCATGTCACTGGGTCACATATGAAAGACTGACTCATACACAAGGTACCATATTAATTGAAAGGTTGCCCAATCGGCGTCATGAATCGCAGATGACACAACGGCTAACATAAACTAAATCTAGGAAATCGTGCCCATTGGCCCCAGCGACGTCCAACCCATTACATTAGAATCCAAGGAGTTAACGGTGGTGTGATTCACGGGCTGCCTCTTCCGCTTCACAAACCACCCCTGGCACAGCTGTTAACGGGTGGTGCATCTAGGCAGACGGCACGTGGTTATCATCAGAACGACCTTCT
Source organism: Tuber aestivum (assembly GCA_900010015.1). Classification (NCBI taxonomy): domain Eukaryota; kingdom Fungi; phylum Ascomycota; class Pezizomycetes; order Pezizales; family Tuberaceae; genus Tuber; species Tuber aestivum. The sequence continues at coordinate 207,407 of LN891136.1, read as the reverse complement.
GCATCCCCATTGAGGGCGGGTACTCGATAATGTATCAGACCCACTGGCACACCAGGATCACGGCCCCAATCGATTACATCGGCTTCGTTAAGATAAGCATGCCCCCGGATTGGCGGGGTTGATGGCCTCCCGTCGTCTCTATCCCGGTAACAGTGCACAAGTAGATCCAGTGGGTCCTGTTTGACAGGGTTCGAGAGTAGCCAAGTACGTAGCGTTTCATGGCCTTCAATGAAGACCACCTCGACCAAAGGTAGTGGCTCGTCGGGCGACGCGAGGAGCAACCCGCGCCCCTCACCAGTAGCGCCAATAATGTACCAGATTCGGTGGTTTGGTACTCATCTGGCAATCATGGGGCACAATCCGCGGAAATCATAGGAATCTAACTGACAGAATTGCATGCCGTGGATGTGGGGGTGTCACCAATGGAGAGTCAAATTTTTATTACCATGAGCCTGCCCCTGGCTTCCCTGCCGCCAGGACGGCCGGACCCAAACGAGACGCGCTGCACGGCGGCGCCCAAGGAGCGCGTTCCAATCTGAAGCATTACATTTAGTAAGTAAAACCCTAATCTTATGGGGGAGATGATCTAACCTGTCAGCCATTGCCAGCGGTATGGTACAACGATATTGTCTGGGGGCGCTGCCTGGACCTGCGGCAGCTGTTGTTGAGGGGCATTCTGGCCCGCATTGGCAGCCTGGACTTCTGCAGCCTGTTGAGGGGTATTGGGCCTGGCATTGGCAGCCTGGACTCCCACCGCTTTTTGCAGAGGCGCATTCGGGGCTGCTTGAGGAGCCGGCCCTGCGTTTGCCGCCAATTGGCCAGGGTACCAGTGCGTCGAGCCGCCCCCAACTAGGCCTGCTTGAGGCATAGAGCCTCGAGCGTCATTTTGGCTGGCATCACCACCCTGGACTCCCCCCGCTTCTTGATGTGGGCCGTTCGGCGCACCTTGGAGAGCCGGGCCTGCCTTGGGAGCTGGCAATAAATGTTCCCAGTTAGCTGGGGCGCCAGGCGGGAGTAACGTAACGTCGATGGCCATGTCTTGTGGGGCGATTGTTGGGCCCTGTTCTCCTTGACCTGCTTTAGCTAGTATAGTGTGCGTCAACCTTTTGCCACAATCCTTGAGAAGATGAATGATGGCATCATCGATCGCGTTAATCCTGGCAGGGTTCTGAGAAGCTTGTGCAGTCACTAGGCTGTCGCAAGCGGGGCACAATCTCCTCATACCACGGAGGATGTCCAAGAAAACATTGTTTGGTAGAGCATGGACGTTGGTATAGTTCCTTGATAGCATCTGATCTTTGACTGTCTGTCGCCATTTATCATAGAGGTGACCCTTGTTGTTGGTGAATCCGATGAGTGTCTTCTGCTGGCTGATTTTTCAACCTTGGTCGGGGCACTTGGAACCAATTGTCCTGGTCAGCGTAATATCGGGAATTCCATACGCTTGCCCTGGCGGGGCGTTCTCCCCCGGCCCGACATTGGGCATGTGGACGTACTGCAAATGGTTGTTATCTGCGTTCATTTCATCAGATTCAGGCTCGGGATCGTTGAGAGACTTGATATTTGCGTGTTGTCGATCTCGCGAATACTGTGCGTTGTGGATACTTGAGTTAGTATGCCAGAGACTTCCCTTCCCATGTGCAATGACTACTTTATATATCAGAGTCCCTGACGCTTAGGCAACTTGAACAAATTCAAATTTCAAACCTTGACGCTCAAGACGTCGAGGCAGTTATCAGATTCATGGTAGAAATACAGGATGGAAAGGTCCTATTGAAACCATATTCCTGAACTTCAAAGCGAAGATAGAGGATGACACGTGACGCCGCAGCCCCTGCGATAAACCTGTTTGACATTTCAATGCGTCTACCTCCAAGACCTGCCGGCGTCCTTCCATGCGCACCCCCCTAAACCAAATCATTCGATTCACAACCCTGCATTTACTACACAATCTTTGAAACACTGACTACACTCACTGCTGCCATGCCCGTCAAATGTTCGTTCTGTCGTCGGAAATATGCCCGGGCCGGTCCTTACGAGAAGCATCTACGAACGGCGCACTGCAATCTGGGCATTCCCCAGTTGTACACGATACAGCATACGCCCTCTACCGATTGTATTAACCAAGCGGAAGGCGACGCGTTGCTCCCAAACCCCCTAACCCACGGCGGGGAACAGAGGATTTGGATTATAAATCCGATGCAGACCCAGGCGGATGTGGACCCGACGCCCCCACTGATGTGGAAGCAATCGTCAACACCTCCCTAGCGCCCAGCCAACTGGTGTATCATCCTGCTGCCGGGCCATCCTATTGGATATGTAAAGTAATTTGAAGAGGAGCTAAGGAATTTGAGCGCAAACCCGTGGGCTCCCTTTCCCACTGCACACGGTTTCAAACTTGCCTCTCGGTTCGTTGAGAGTAAAGTCCCGAAGTCACGGATTAATGAGTACTTTTCAAGCGGACTCAGTGATTTGGCATCGGTCAGCTACAGTTCAATGTATACGCTCGCGAATCACCTCCGCTCACTGGATCTGTACGGCGCATATCTACAATGGTACGACAGCCGAGTTGATGACGGCGAGAGAACATTGCCTTTCTTCCACCGGAACATCCTGGACTGTGTCAAATATGTTCTGCGCCAGATACCATACAGTGATGATTTTGTTTACGCCCCGCGGCGTGAATATGATCCGAATGGACCGAGGATATTTGCAGAAATGCACGCTGGTGATTGGTGGTGGGAGGTCCAAGTACGGTTCCAAACGCGTGTACACAAGGCAAGAGCCAAAGGCGCTAACTGACGACAGGAGACACTTCCCCCTGGCGCCACTGTGGTTCCGATTATTGGGATGTCGGATCAGACGCATCTCAGCAACTTCTCCGGCGACAAGAAGGCGTGGCCTGTGTATATTACTATTGGCAACCTTCCGTCGGCGAAGCGCAACAAACCCAGATCGATGGCGGTTCTCCTTCTCGCGCTATTACCTATCCAACCCAAGTTCTCAAAGTCCTCATCTGCGAACGAACTCCAGCGACAAATAAACGCCGATACATTACAGGGCGTCTTCAAACCTTTATTCGAACCCTTATAAGAAGTACCCCTGGAGGGTGTTCCAATCGACTGTGCAGATGGGAAAGTCCGGAGGTGCTTTCCTACTTTAGCAGCTTGGATTGCTGACCATATGGAAAACGTTGCACTACACGGAGTAAAATCCAATGCCTGTCCCAAATGTGAGGTACCTCCGGACATGTTGGGATCTTACTTCCAGAAACAGTAGTCTGCGAGAGACTATGCGACATACGACCATCTTGAACACAAGAGTCGAGTTCTAGGGGTGCGCCCCCGGTGTGGGGATTTCAACATTACCTTTGATGCTCTTGGTATCAAGATTGGGCAGAATGTCTTTCCCGCGATTCAACGTGTTTCGGCGCCCGACCCGCACCAGCCTGATTTGCTACATACAGTCTATCTTGGACTATTCAAGCATGTGATGGAGTGGGTGCAAGGGTTTCTCAAGAAACATGACCGACTGCAAGCATTTGACGACGCCTGGGAATCTTTACCACCGTACCCAGGCTTCTTTGTCCCAAAAAAGGCTTATCGTGAGGTTACTCAGTGGCAGGGAAAGGAGATGAGCAACTTGGGGCGTTGTCTTTTGGCTGTTCTGGTGGTCGCGTTGAGCCAGCCGGACGCTGCGCAAATGCAGCCTTTCAAACGCGCCCTGGCCTGCGTCAGCTCGTTGCTTGATTTCAGTCAGATGGCGCAATACCGAAGCCATACACCTGAGACTATAGACTACATGGAACAATATCTCAATCGGTTGCACTTGACGAAGGATGTCTTCCTTGAATTCCTGGTTTCTAAACAGACACGTGCAAAAGTTCTGAACCAGCGGAGGGAACTGCGAAATCACAGAGTGCAGATTACTCAACCACATACGACAGATAGACGTCCTCAGATCCAGGACGAGGAGCACGGCGTGGAGAACGACCAGCTCATGGATCTGATCCATACAGAATCACATTTCAACTTTATCAAGATGCATCTATTGGGCCACTTCCGTGAACACATATACCAGTTTGGCAACATTCCGATGTATTCTACCGAGTTTGGTGAGCTGGCGCATAAAGAACAAATTAAAGATGGATGGCGACATTGAAAGAAGGAATGATGCCACACAGCAGATCCTGCGCAGCTATGGCCGCCACTATGCAATCCGAATGAGACTCCTGAACCTGGATTCCCTTCGAAGGCAGGGAGCACACATCACAGCCGAGGTAGTTGAACTTTTGGACACGGCGGGTCTTAATTCGGGGCACGCCACACGCCATAGGATTCTCAAGGGACATTGCGGGCATCTTGCGAGCCTGGATGATTCTTGCCGGGTCTTAGGCATCTCATGCGATAGCATGTGTCGCCAAATGATTCGATAGAGCCGGCAAAGTCTGACCGCAGAACGCCGGCTTCCCGAAGATCCAGCTGAACTTAAACTATTCCCCTTTGAGCTACGAAAGGAACTTGAAATACCTGTCCTGGCCTTTCAGGAAAGAGACGTTTACGACATCCACCTGGCACGATCTACCGGCACCGAACTCTTCCGGAACCAGGCGAGTCGCAATGATTGGGTTTGGGTACAAGCAGCGGGGGAGCAAATATATGGTGCGCTACATGGGCGTCTCCGAGGGAAAATAATAGCGCTCATCAAAATCCGCGACCACAGGCACACCAAGAGGGTGTACCGGCCAGCCGGTGTTCAGATGCTGAGCGTCCTTAACGCAGGGCGCCCATCCGAGTTTCACGAGCTTGTCACCGTACAGCAGAGGCCAGATGCACGGAGTTTTACAATAGTGGACATCTGGACGATCATAGGGCTGGCGCACCTGATCCCGGAGTCTGACCGGCGATGGCTTGTCAATAGTCGAATTGACTTGAGGACGTTCAATGAGATTTATTGAGTAGTTGTGCAAGAATAGGGATTTTGTGAAGCGCGGCGCAGACTCAGGATTGCCGACGGAGCCAAGCCGAGATATCTGGGTCACCACCTCGCAAGGGCAGGAGATCAAGGGACCAGGATAATCTGAATCGTGCGCCAGGCCCTCGCGCCTGGCGGGTGAGTAACATAACGGGAAGTCCGGGCTAAGACGACTCCAGCAGGTCGTCCTAGTCCAGACTCCAAAACACTGCATTTCTATAGACAGGTAGCAGAACTTGAGAATAATAAAAGCCAGAGGAGCATAATTGAAAGTAATAGTAGTAGAGATTAAGACTGCGCCGTGGAAGGAAAGGGTTAACTTAGAAAGTAAAAGCCCGGAAGTCCACCAGGCTGGGGGTTCCTCCACTCTGCCTTCCTGCTGGTAAGGCATCATGATGGCAGTGGGAACACAATTGGAACCGGCTTCTGGGAGGGAACGAGGGACAGGAAGGCTGGGAGCAGGACGGAGTCCAGATGTCGGGAACTCAGGAATTAGGATCCAGACATGGCGGCGTGAGACTAGAGCGCTGTGCGTGCAGAGAACGCACTAGACTAGACTAGACATGAGAGGATAAGAGCCGAGAGGCAGGGCGTAGAAACTAGAAAAGGTGCAGCAGCGCAAGACGTCCGGATAGCGATCGAAACTGGGACATTGCTTAAGACGCACTCAGGATGGTCGGAGAGGGGGGGGTGTGCGACTGGAGGCACCAGGGCCTGCCGACAGGACTCCTAGGGCACGGGATCAGGGGTGGAGTTGAGGCGGAGAACTGGACGCCCAGGATGGGGCAGGGTGTTGCGTCAGGGATCCGGACGCCCACCATGGGGCAGGGTGTTGCGTTAGGGATCCGGACGCCCAGGCTGCGGCTGGGTGTGGAGCTCGATCCCAGGACGCACGGGACGCACAGGAGGGGAAAGAAAGCGCAGGCGCGTCAGGACGCAGTGCCTAGGCGTCAGACACAAGCGATCTTTTTGCTGACGTACAAGCATTTGATAATGTTTGGAAGTCTTTGCCACCGTACCCCGAGTTCTTGGTTCCCAAAGAAGCTTACGGTGAGGTTACGGAGTGGCAAGAGAAAGAGATGCGGAATTTGGTGTGATGTCTTTTACCAGTTTTAGCTGTGGCGTTGAGACTGCCGGACGGTGAGTAACAGCTAACTTTCAAACGTGCGCTTGCTTGCCTCGGGTTATTACTCGATTTCAGTTTGATGGCGCAATATAAAAGTCATACAGCAGAGACTATAGGTTATATGGAACAATATCTGGACAGGTTTCACGCCACGGAGGATATCTTCTTAGAATTTCGAATGTCGAAACAGACACATCCTGAACTTAAGGATCAGGTCCGCGGGATACCGCATGAGCAAGCCCAGTTGAATGAATCTCACCCCAGATTGAAGGTATGGAAAATACGCGAGCAGCATCGCGGGCAGGAGGATGACCAACGAATGGAATTGGTTCAGTCAAAATGTCATTTCAACTTCATCAAGATACATCTGCTATCTCACTTCCGTGATCACATATACCAGCTTGGAAATATTCCCATGTATGCAACTGAATTTGGTGAGCTGGCGCATAAGGATCAGATTAAGGATGGATTGCGACGAGCGAATAAAACCAACGCCTCCAGGCAGATTCTGAGCAGCTATAGCCGACAACACGCGATCCGAGTGAGGCTTTTGAACCTAGATTCACTAAGACACCAAGGAGCTTATATTCCCGCAGATGTTGTTGACCTTTTGAACAAAGCCGGTACCGGGCCTGCACCGGGGGCTGAGTCTTGTCTTCGAGTCCTGAAGTGGCACCGTGGTGATGTTGCATGTCTGGTCGAATTTTGAAATGCGCTAAGTATCACGACCAAAAACTTGAGTACTGAATTGATGCGATATAGCCGCCAGACGGTGCCCGCAGCGCGTCCCCTCACTGACAATCCAGCTATACTTCGACTCCTTCCGGTTGACCTACTGATGAAACTCAAAATCCCAGTTCCCGCCTTTCAGGAAACCAATATTTATGACATCCACCGCGCAAGATCTACGGGATCCGGGGTTCTTCGAAACCAGGGTAGTCAGAATCATTGGGTTCGGGTCCAGGCCGGCGGGGAGCAAATGTATGGTGCGCTCCGCGGCCGTCTTCCAGGAAAGCTCATGGCAGTCTTCAAACTGCGAGATTGTAGGCACCAGAAGACAATACATCGACTCGCTTGTGTTCAGATATTGAGTGCAGTTAACTCTGGGCGTCCGTCAGAATCACACGATCTTGTCACCATTCAGCTTAGACCCGATGTGAGAAGGTTTACCATAGTGGACGTAGGCACGATAATTGGGCAAGCCCACCTGGTGCGGAGGCAGACCGGCGAGGTTGCTCAACAGTCGTATTGATTTAAGGATGTTTAATGAAATATATTGACAAAGGTCGTGTAGATGCATTGATTATATGACACTTAGAACTTCTAACACCTGAGACTCGAATCCTCCAACAAGAAACAGGCAATATGGACATAGAATGATAAAGGTCTCTTGATGGCAAGCTGTACGTAGAAATAATAGAATATGATTAAGACAAAGTACTAGAAATCAAGTGTCCGCCGGAGGATCCGCAAACCTGCTGTGTGGAACCATGACATGCTTGCCCGCGAGGGGTCGTCAATATCGTGGATAGGGGACGCGAGGCAGGCTCCGATGTCTATCAGCTGATATGCACCTCACGGCAATGTAGGGAGGCACTCATACGGATCGCTACCAGCAGACAACACAGCAGAGCGTAATCAGGAGTGTAGCGAGTGTTGGGTTTCAAGTCTGACGTTATCCCGAAGTGGTGAGAGCAGGCAGGAGGAACTGGACGGATTGTAGGATTGTCGTGCGACGCTATGAGGGAATCCGGAGAAACAAGCCAGGAGCGGAGCATCAGGAGGTGGTGACACTAGGAGCTCATCGTAGGGGTTTGAGAGCAGGCTTGGCAGCCGTAGGACGTGGTCTGGATGTCGCGGTGACAAAGGGGGGTGCCAGGCAGGAATCTTGAGGATGGATGTAACGTGTTCACGCCGGGGCGTTAATCACGCTGTCGGGTACAATAGGAGAGAAGTGATGCCTGCCGGAGACTATCAACTTCCAGGCTCGCTAAGGGAGGCTTCGGTGGTGTAATAGGAGAATAAAGATAACCGTTCAACCGAGTATATTAAAATACTGTCTGTCGAAGTCTGCCGTTTCCAAAGTGGAAGACGGCGGTCTTTTTTAAGTACATGTGTTTGAGTACGATCATGAATTCTCACTCATGTTCTTACTCAATCAAAGCATAAAAATAACCAAGTATCAACCGATACTTAAAACAAAACATAAAACAAACTAAGTATCAACCAATACTTAAAACAAAACATAAAACAAACTAACCGAGTACCAGCTCCGGTTACATTTCCCAAAACAAAACAATTTCCCCAAACAATAACAAAACTAACCAAACAGAGAAAGAAACGTCCCCCGAGCCTCGCTAAGCTCATCATCATCGAGGGCCGAATGGCACTGGCAGTTGTAAAAACATGCCGGGCCCCCAATACACGCGTCATCCAAGTCCGGCCCGGCGCAGGTCCTGCAGGTATAGCTGGTAAAAAATGCCGGAGCACATTTTCGTCGATAGGCTTTTTTGAACGGGTTCCATACGGCGCTCGTGAATTTGCAGTCCATTTGGTTGCATCCCAGGCAACAGAATATGTAGATTGCTTGCCGTCTTTGGAGGGAGGGTATGTCGCCCATGCGTTTAAAGTTCAGTCGCCATAGGTATGAGTCTTTCTTGCTGAGTCTCGTGAAGTCCGAGTCATGCATGGTGGGGTAGGTATAGTAGGGTGAGGTATAGTAGGGTAAGGTATAGTAGGGTAAGGTATGTAGGGGGGGGTGATTGGATTCCGGTGCGGTGGGAGAGCTGGTGTCTGCCTGGTATACAGGTGCGAAGTGCACCTTTTATGTGCTTCTGGGCGGGTGCGTAGGTGCCTGGTTTCTGTGCCTGGTGCGTGTGTGTGTGTTTTTTCTAGTTTTCCGAAGGTGTGGC
>LN891136.1:147136-183818 GCA_900010015.1 Tuber aestivum | reverse complement strand
TAGTACTTTAGTTACCACATGGAATTTTGATGTGTATCCCAGGGGTGGGATGTCTCCTAGTCTCGGGTGGTTGGCTTGTGTAACAGAAATTAAGTGAAGAAGAGGAACCTGTTGCAGCTGTATGTGACTAATAGAGGATCACAGGTTATTGGAATTCCATTGTCTAAGTAAAGGATTATGCTGCTCTAGCGTTTACTTTTCTTTTTGCAACCTGGGATTGGCCTTTGGACATCTGTAGCTAGAAAATACACCCTTTTCATTCTCTGAGTTACACAAGACCTGAACACCTAAACCCTGACTCTGAACTCCTGGGCTCGTGAACCTGCTCTCCTAGTACAACCTCACTGGTTTCTTCACCTGTGCCCAGTATGCTTGTACCTGAACCCGCCTCTAATAGTGGTGTACCTTGATCTACCCAACCCCTCAGATCGCTTCCTGTTGCAATAGCGGCAAACTGTCAAAGATCAGATCTTTATGTAACACCCCTATGTTATAGAGCTATGGCAACCTTAGTCTACACCCACACATAAGACGAAGAGGTCATATGGTAGACTAGGCGGGGATGCGGGGGCATGTCCCAGGGTGATCCGATGGTTAGGGTATCCTAAGGAACAGAAGGTACGTAAGGAATAGGTGTACCTAAGTAGCAGAAGTAATGTGACGATGTGTGCTCCGGCCAGGTAAGTTTATACTGTCTAGGAGAGTCACGTTACCTTAGCATGGAGACTATTTTCGTGTCACCATGGATATACTTACCCTACCTTTGGGACACTATTACCCTACCTTCCATCGCAAATGTTCTTGGAGGAATTCTGGAAAAAGTTAGGATTGTTTGTTATGTAATAAGGATCAACGGGCATGCGCTTCCACATTGATGGGAAGGCTACAGGAGGGGCAATAGTGCTCCGAACAAGCTGTAATTTGGCAGAATTATTCCGAATAGGTACCTGCGGCCCTAGGGTTCGTCCCAGGCATCATAGGCTAAAGATAGTTGAGGTTGCCGTCATACTAGGTAAATAGAGTCTTTAAAGACATATCCATAACACTTTATATGTCGCTGCCGTCCGTCCGACTGGAGGATGTTCGTAGGAGGTACATAGGAGCCAAGGTACGAAGGTCAGGTACCTTGACCCGAAATAACAGAGTAAAACGGACCAAAACTGACGGAGTTAGTATGAGCTATCTGGAAGGGTCCCCAGAGTAGTCCCGGGTAGTGCCGGAGACATCTGGGAAGGTTTTACCCCTATCAAGCCTACACGTACCCCTTTGCCATAGGCTCTTTGTGTGTTCTTTGAGGACTCTAATAGAATGATACTTATCATGGTGAGTGGTGTGTCAGGGGTAAGGGATCCTGGGTAGCACCCACAGGTCCCACTGCCGCCACAGCACTCCCCTGGAGCATTGCAGACCTTTTAAGTTCACAATCAAGACAGAGAGAACTTAACTGGAAGACAGCTGATGTCTATGGGCGCTTGCATAGGTCATTGCACATGGGAAGAGAGTCATTTAGCTAGCTTTTCTAGGTGTCTCGACATTTAGCCACAGACGAGACTCTGGTGTGCAGGAGTTTCCTCTCTGGTAGGTGTATTGGTAAACACCTTGCAGAAACTGTGGTGCATAGAGGAGAATTCTACAAGTGTATGCTGACACCTAAGGCCCTTTGGGGATACAGTAATGGTGCTGGGCAACCTTTCCAGAGAAGGGCATACTCATGTTGGTCGGGGTAACCTGATGGGGTAGTTTTTAGTATAAGTCTGACTAGTTAAAGATTATACGAGAACTCTTCTACCCTAACACAATCAATATCATTTCCAGAGACTTTAATTGAAATAAGCCTTAGCTTAATAATATTAAGTTTTACCATTTATCTTTTGTCTTGGCACCTTGGAAGAGCTGTGTTCGCGACATTCAAAGTTTCCTGCCGTCGCATCCTTAGGAACCATCTACCTGAGGGAGTACCAGTTACAGTATATCGTTAAGCGAGCTCCTGGCTTAACTCTCCTCCTGATTTTTGATTGGTTTGAACCGACGTTTAGAATCATGTCTGCTTTGGCAGCTATTATAGAAGAGCAATAATCAAGTTCAAAGAGCAGCTTAGGTATTGATAATGATCAGCTTCAAGCCACTATTTTTAGAGCCACAATAACTGAAGACATAAAGGGTATTGAGGGCCCGAGTGCCAGGAAGGTTCGCGATGCAGCCCTGGTAGATATACCCGAACATTATCACGAGTTGATACTCCATGATCCAGGCCTAGTAGCATTATCGTTTACATGTGATATTCCTTTCCCAAATGGAGTCTCCGAGGACTTCACTGACAAAGACGAAGAAGGAAAGGAGATTCCAGGACCTCCCGCGATCTTGGTCGTGGAATTTTCCCGTGATTACATCGAACCTTATATCCTATGAGTAGTGACCTGCGTGGTTACTAGTGTAAAAAAGGAGTTGGTGTACTGGAATAAGAAGACTCAGAAACAATTCAGGAAACAAATTGTCGAGAGCTCAGTGGGATGGAGGAAGACACAGTAGGTGGCATTTGTGGTATTATTGAACAATCAATTTGCCATAAAAATCTGAATGCACGCCTTGTAAAAGGCTTGGAAGGAGAGATACCAGATTGACGAAGACAATGATGTCTTAATGATAGAGTTGGCTCCCGTATTAGCCCTAGTGGCAGATAAGCTTCATCATTTTTCTCAGCAACTGACACTATATGCTAGAGATGAGCGATGGCGTCCAGAATTGAGTCCGTTGGCTTTACTGATCATAGGAAGTCTAAAAACGACAGAAGAAAACGAAATACTATCATGATTCATCTTAGCCACTTCCCGATCGCTTTCCACCTCAGTGGCACGGTGTCACGCGGTAAGTCCAATTGTCAGAATGCGACAAAGAGCATCTCCACGCGTTCTTTGTCAAACTGTTAATAGACCTATATGGTTACCTTCTCCCCCCACTTGTGTAGTGACAATGCCTATGCCATTACCTAAGTCTATGGTCCCCCCTCCTCACGCTACTCAGCGTGGCTCTGCCCTGACACCAGCAGCAACCCTGAACCTGACCACATGGCCAGCAATGAACCCAGGTTCATGGCGTGCAGAACGGATTGAAAATACAGTGGAATGATTCCAACCAATACACACACCTCCATGTCCCCTGACAGCCTTATTAGGCACACCTGTCTCTGTCGCGGCTACCCCTAGCTGAGTCAACTGGCCATCGATACAAGTACCAACTGTACCGGTTAAACCTTCGGGTCAGGCTGGCCTTTCTGGCTTTGGGCCACAGCCTCCTATGTGAGTCCCCTACTGTACCCCCACCTGTCATTGATAGGCAGCAAGACACGATAGATTTTGTTACCCCCCACCACTCAAGGTACCAGAAAGCCCTCCGGCAGCAGTAACACAAGACAAGGGAAAGGAAAGAGGCAAAAGGGTACACCTATGTGGGTATTACATGCACTGGGGTCATGAAGGAGCTCTGAGACACTCAGAAACCGGTCCTGCATTAGTGGAATGGTTAGCAGTGTCGCAGGCTGCGCCAAACCGGATACTGTCAGGAAGTAACCTGCCCGTAGGCTCAGTGCCGCCACAAGTACCATCAGGAGGTGGTCCTCTGGTTGATGGGAATTGTGGTGGTCAGGGCGAACACTTTGATGCATATGACAGACCAAGGGAAACTTTTAATAGCAACACCGGAGGCAGTGGGCTTAGTAATCAACCTCCCAGTGGTGGATTCTTTGGGGCAGGTGGAGGGGATTCAGGTAATTGGAACCCTGATGACAGCTGTGATGATGATGCCGATTCCCTACCTGATGTCACACCCTTTTTGGGACCACACACGGATGACTAGAATGAGAATAAGAAAGACCGATATGACCATCGAGGAGAAGCACTAAGAGAACGGTTGCAAAACCAGTCTCGTTCCTCGTCACATGCGAGACACAGGAAGCCATAGAAGCTAAGCAGCATTCCCACATTCAACGGAGTGATTGCTGATCTGGCTAGTTTGCTAACCTTGGTTGAAGTCAAGTTTGAGTACTTTTTTGATTGTCGCCTGACGGTCATGGATAAGATCAACTTGGTCATACCTTTTCTTGAAAACAAAGCTCACAACTGGTACCTTGAGATACAAACAGACACCAACCGTGAAGCTGCGAAGTGAGTGGGTATGCTGTTCGAAAAGAATGTGCCGCTCCAGACATGGAACGGTTTTGGTGAATGGTTAGACCAGAGTCACCGAGGTGACAATGTGAATCGGGATAAGCACCTTCTCGCATGGAATAGCTTGGTGATGACCCTCAACCAGAGCAGTCCCTACTTGGACTATATTATGGATCTGATGCGCAAGCTGAATTACACAGACCATCAACAGGCTAAGGATAAGGATAAGGCTGGGACAACTCCTGAGTTTCGAAAGTCCGGGGCTTGGAAGACACTCCACCCTCAAGCTCTGAATGATTACCTAGCTTTCCATCATCAAGTTGGTCACAATTTGGAAGATTACAAGCGTTTTGGTCATCTAAATGATGAGAAGGCTGTAAAACCAGAAGAAAAAAGAGAGAAGGCAACTTCCAAACTTAGGGGAAGGTTTAAGAAGAAGGAGAAAGGTTTGGGTTGCAAGGACAATAAGGCGCGGAAGACCGCTAATGTTGGCGCCGGAAAACAGGCAGGGACATCTGAGTATGCTATTGCTTATAGAGATACCCCTCAGACCCTGACTGATAAATGAGGTAACAATAAGCAATGCACTAAGTGTGGGAGAGAAGGACACTTTTGGAGACAGGGTTTGGTAACCTCACCTGTCGTTCATGCTGTGAGGAATACCACGGGAGTGAAATGATCATGATCCCAGGTGGAATCCAGAGCTAGTGGCAATAAGCGAGCCAAGCGCATTGAAGTATCTTGTCTGCCACCCTCTGGTTCAAAGGTCTTGGAAGCCCGCAAACCTTCCCCTACCATTATGGAGGTTGATAGGGACCTCGGGGAAGGTAAGAACCTAATCCGAAGACAGAATGACATAGGCTAACGTTTCAAGATTGATGAAGATCTCGAAGGAAGCAAATAGCCCCTCAAGTGCAATGGATTAAGGTAAGAACCAATTCATCTTGACTACCTCTTCAGTTTTGACAGAGTCGGCAATACATGGGTATTGAGAAGACTACCTGGTCAGGTAGATGTTACGGTCACACATGCTGGTTGGTTTTTTTTTCAGTTTTTTGGTTCTGTTATTTCTTTTCTTTTTCATGTTGGACATTTCTGGGGAAATTACTTTCATGTTTTTCTTTGGATGAGCATTCTGCTCCGAGGGTCGCTCCAGAAAATGTGAACCGCACGACATTTGGCTGGGGCAAGCTGATGCCCTGTCTGGCACCGGTTGACTGGACATCTCCGGAGAGCAAATGTATTTTCTTGTCTTATATCGATGTGTTGTCTTGTACGATAGTGTTGGTTTCAAGTAAAGCTTTGAATAAAAGTTATCTTTCAAGTTTATCTGAGGAGGGTTTAGTACTTGAAATCATGCTGGCATGATAGTAAACAGCACTCCAGTCCCATTACTGATTAAAACCATTCTTGAAAAAACATTTACCGACCCGTTGTGGCTGCTCTTGTGTTGAAAGGCAAGAGACTAGCAAGAATGAGTGCTATGAGACAAAGTAAGAAGGTGCAGCACTGCAGCCCACCCAGGCATAGCAAGTCTATTCACTTATGAGTGACACTAGATTGGCACATAGGGTGCAGGCATGTAAGTACAGAAGCGCTATTGTTAGTGTATAGTGGAGCTACTGGCCCAGTACCAAGTTGTCAATAGGTTAAGAGTACCCAGGCTCCTTGTGTACAAAGAAGAATCCATACACCAATACATGATGCAAGTGGTAACCACATACGAGGATCAGCTCTGCACTATACCAAACCGTTAGACTTGAAGATAGGTGACCACATGAATGGTATGCACTTCGAAGTAGCTGATATTGCAGACACGAGAGTCGATGGTTATCTCCCAATGTCATGGTTGAAGGATCATAACCCTGACATAGATTGGAAACCAGGTTCACTGACCTGCTGCTCAGATTTCTGTAAGGCAAATGGCCTGACACAGCAGAGGCGGTTAGTATACATGTCTGATGAGGAGCTATTGGCAGAAGACCGCGAAAATATCTATTTTCTTGGGATGATACAATTTGCTGATGAAAAGAGTGAAGATGTCACTATCCAACTACTGCTTGAGTATTAGGACTATGGAGACATCTTTAGTCAAGAATGGATAGATGATCTACTGGCTCATTCTAACTACGATCATAGGATTGACTTAATGCCAGGAACAGAGCCTTCATTCTGGTCGAGCTACCTACGAATCGGAGAAGGAGCTGAAAGCGCTGTGCGAGTTTCTCAATCCAATGTTGAGAACTGGAAAGATAGAAAGATCTACTTCAGCATCAGCAGCCCCTACACTATTTGTCCTAAAGCCTGATGGCTCCTTGAGATTAGTAATAGATTACTGAGGGCTAAATACGATTATGGTAAATAACAAATATCCGCTCCCATTGATAAATGAGTTGAGAGAAAGGCTTCCGAAAGCCACAGTGTATACCTTAATGGACTTCAAGAATAGATATTGGGGGGTTCGTATGGCTAAGAAGACAGATAAGAATACAAACTCTCATGAAGAGCTGACTGCTTTTCATTGTAGCTAAGGTTTGTCCCATTTCAAGATAATTCCTTTCGGACTATGCAATGCTCCCGCTACCTTAGAGAGTATGATAAATGATGTGTTCCGTGATATGCTGGATGAACCCGTCGTCCAGTATAGGGACGATATCCTGATTCATTCAGAGACAATTGAGGAACACGTTGCTCTGGTAAGCAGGGTAAGGGAAAGGGTGAGAGAAGCCTGCCTGTGTGTAAACAAAAAGAAGTCGTTTTTCCACAAGCATGAGATTGAGTTCTTGGGTTACCCGATATCCGAAAAAGGGATCTCCATGACAACAGAAAAGCTGGATTCTATCTTGCAATGGAAGCTACCGACTAATGTCCTCGTAGTCCAGAGTTTTATGGGCTTCGCCATCTTCTATAGAAGGTTCATAGAAGGGTTCAGCAAGATAGCAAAACCTTTGAAGGACCTCACTAAGAAGGACGTCCAATTTCATTGGACCCCTGTATGTGATCAAGCTTTCTGGTATTTCAAGAATGCATTCACTTCAGGGCCAATCCTAGGACACTTTGATCCTGTCCGATCCACTAGATGGGAGACGGATACGAGTGACTTTGCATTACATGCAGTACTGTCTCTACTCTGTGAACATGAGAAGTGGCACCCCGTGGCCTTTCATAGTCGGAAGTTCCACCCAGCTGAGATCAATTATGATGTCCATGACAAGGAGATGACTGCCATAGGGGCGGCTTTTAAGGAATGGCATCATTTGCTCAGGTCCATAGAGGGTGAGAATGCAATCTATATAGATCACAAGAATCTGGAGTACTTCAATAGTACTAAAATCCTTAACCGCCGGTAGCATCTCTGGGCAGAATTCCTACAGCCATTTAATTTCAAGGTATATTACCCGGAAGGAAGGCTGAATACGAAGACGGATGCACTGTCTAGGTGTAGGGAGTACCGCCCTGAAGAGGGGAGTAATGCTCACTCAGAGACACAAAAGCTATTTTTTCGACCCAGACAATGGGTTGTGGGCCAGTAGTGAAATCTCTCACAGCCCTGCTCATTGGCAGCCTGTCAAGGCTACTGGTTATAATCTGCATTCTTGGATGCATTGCGCACGGCTGCGCTACAGGATCCCGTCCATATGAGGGACTAAAAGGCTTTGTTGGCAGGAGACAAAGGTGTCGACCACAACCTTACAATATAAAGAGAGCTTCTTCTATATAGGAATAGGTGGTATATTCCTGACTCACAGGATTGGAAGAATAAAATCATAGAAGCTCAGCATGACTCCCATATTGCGGGACACTTTAGGACTTACAAGATGGTAGGCAGTATTAGGGCTAACCTGTTTTGGACTAAGATGGATGAGAGTATTATAGACTACGTTCGTACATATGATGCCGGTCAATGGAACAAATCCATTAAGGATAAGAAGTTTGGCTTGTTGGAACCTGTCAGAGTACCATTGAGGCGGTGGACGGACATCTCAATAGACTTCATAGTAGGACTACCGAAATCAGAAGGGTATACTAAAATTTGATTAATTGTAGATAGATTCTCAAAGATGGCGTACTTTAAACCTTTGGCCATAGAAATCCTGATAAAGGATCTGGCCCTGGTGTTCCTGAAGGAAATTTGGCGGCTCTATGGGCTCCCAGAATCTGTCATCTCCGATCGAGATACCCAATTCACATCTAAGTTTTGGATGAGCTGGATGCAACAGTTGCAATTGAAACTACAGTTATCAACCACTTTCCATCCTGAAACTGATCGGCAGACTGAGCGGGTAAACCAGACCTTGGAATAACATTTAAGAAACTCTGGTTTATACCAGCGGGATGATTCGGCATCACTACTAGTTTTGGCAGAGTACACATACAATATATTTACCTCTGAGTCCATCAGGTTATCTCCAGTTCAGGTCAATTAGGGCTTTAACTCAGAGACTAACTGGTTGGGTACCGTCTCAGAACAGTAAGGTGTTCATTCCAGTAGGGAGCTATTGGTAAAGAATTGGGAAGGTGTCTGGCAAGAAGTCTGAGATACACTTAAGCGAGCTAAAGAGAGGTAGCGGAAATGGCACGACAAGAAATGCTTGCTATCCCCAGAGACACTATGGTGGAACATGTCACAAATGGCTGTGCAAGAGAGGCTGAGCACGTGATGTTAAACCGAAAGAACATCCGTACTAAGCAACCTATAGACAAGCTGGACGACTGAATGTTTGGGCCCTTTCTCGTTAAGTGTAATGTTGGGAACTGAGCTTAGGAACTCCAATTTCCTGCCCGTTGGTCAATCCACCCGGTATTCAATGTCGGACTCTTAGAACCCTATGGTGAGGACCCAAGTGGTAAAAGGACGAAGGAAGTCCGAGTCCCCGAGATAGCAGACAATGAACCCAGCTATGTCATCGAGGCGGTGATGGATAGTCGATGGTATGGTAACATGAAAGGGAAGTTTCCTAATCCCTTCGTGCAATACCTAGTTTTATGGGAAGGTTATGGTGCAGAGGAAAGCTCATGGTAGCCATATGAGATGTTAGAAGGCGCAGGCTTAGAAGCCATGAAAGACTTCCACCATCACTATCCCCACAAACCCAGAGACCATAGGGTTGAGGGTGAACTGAACCTGGGAAACAAGAGACCATGTGAGCGGACTAGGTTAGTCCTTAGAGCAGAGGGGAGTGATGTAACAACTCTATGTTATAGAGCTATGGCAGCCTTAGTCTACACCCATACATAAGACCAAGGGGTTATATGGTAGACTAGGCGGGCATGCCGGTGCATGTCCAAGAGATATCCGATAGTCAGGGTATCCTAAGGGACAGAAGGTACTTGATGAATTGGTGTACCTAAGTAGCAGAAGTAAGGTGACTATCTCCGCTCCGGCATAAAGTTAGGTCGGAAGGCCGTGTTAGTCTACCTTGTCTAGGAGAGTCACGTTACCCTACCATGGAGACTAGTTTCATGTTACCATAGACATACTTACCCTACCTTTGGGACACCATTAGCCTACCTTCCGACGCAAATATTCTTGGAGGAATTCTGGGAAAAGTTAGGATTGTTTGTTACGTACAGACATTCAATGGACACTTGCTTGCACATTGATTAGAAGGCTACGGGAGGAGCAATAGTGCTCTGAACAAGCTGTAACTTGGCTGAATTATTCCTAACAGGCACCCGCGGCCGCAGGATTCGCCCCGGCCATCATCGGCCAAAGATGGTTGAAGTTGCCATCATACTAGTTAAATGGAGTTTTTGAAGACAGGTCCATAACACTGGATACGTCGCTGCCATCAGTCCAACCCAGGGCTGTACGCGGGATATACAAGTGGGCCAAGGCAAGAAGGTCAGGTACCTTTTCCAGAAACAATGGAGTAAAACAGACCAAAACTGACGGAGTTAGCGTGAGGTATCTGGAAGGGTCCCCCGCATTGTCCTGGGTAGTCCAGGAGACACCTGGGAAGGTTTTACTCCAATCAAGCCTGCATGTGCCCCTTTGCTGTAGGCTCTTTGTGGGTTGTTTGAGGACTCTAATAGCATGATACTTATGATGGTGAGTGGTGTGTCGGGGGTCAGGGACCATGGGTAGCGCCTACAGGTCTTACCACCACCACAGCTCTGCTCGGGGAATATTGTAGACCTTCTAAGTTCGCCATCAAGACAGATAGAACTTAACTAGAAGACAGCTGATGTCTACGGGTACTTGCATAGGTCACAGCACATTGGAAGAGAGTCATGTAGTTAGCTTTCCTTGGTGTCTCGACAGTTAGCCACTGACCAGACTCCGATCTACAGAAGTTTTCTCTCTGGCAGGTGTATTGGTAAACACCTCGCAGGACCTGAGGTGCATGCAGGAGAATTCTGCTAGAGTGCACTGACACCTAAGGCCCTTCGGAGATACTGCAATGGGGCCGGGCAACTCTTACAGAGAAGGGCATACTCATGTTGGTCGGGGTAACCTGATCGGGGAGTTTTTGGTGTAAGTCTGACTACTTAAAGATTATATGGGAACTCTCCTACCCCAACACAATCAACATCCTCTCAAGAGACATTAATTGAGATAAGCCTGAGCTTAATAATATTAGGTTTCACCGTCTACTTTTATTCTTTACACTTTGCAAGAGCTGTGTTCGTGAGATTCTAAGTTTGATATGGTCGCATCCTTAGGAACCAGCTACCTGAGGGAACCCCCATTCCATTTTGTCAGGAACTATACAAATATCTATGCGCTACCAAACCACATTTTTGTCAATATCCTACATCATATGAGGGTTGTACACCAAGCTTGTAATAGTCTTGTAACAAAGATTACAAGCTGCTTAGGATAATACCATGGTCAGTGCAATCGCTAACCACATGATTCATCTTCTTAAGCATTGTAGTAAAAGGTTGATGCATACTATGCAAGTCAAAGGCAGAGGTCATAGTGTACAGGACCCAGCAATTGCCCCACAAGATGAGGTCACAGACCACATCTTGGTGCTGCCAGATGCCCTGCCAAACTGGACTCATCTATTGCCAGCACAAAATGCTAGCCAGGGCCCATATCTACTGCTGAACCAACTGGGTGTAGCCCAGTACTCGAATGCCAGCCCGAAAGCACCTTATCAACCAAAAGCCAAGTACGCCAATGCAGTGCAGAATGTGCCCCGGAAACTGGGGGGGGAGGTAGGGTGCCAGTGCCAGTATGGATGCGCCACTGGAACAACGCTACATTATAGAGCTATAGCAACCTAGGTCTACACTCATACATGAGACCAAGAGGTCAGATGGTAGACTATGCCGGCACTACTAGCACATCTCTGAGGCATATCCGATGGTTCAGGTATTCCAAAGAACAGAATATACTGGAAGAATAGGTGTATCCAAGTAGCTAAAGTAACATGACTATGTCTACTCTGACCTAAGGATAGGTCAGAAGGTAAGCTGAGTTGACCCTGTCTAGGAGAGTAACATTACTCTACCATAGAGTCCAGATTTGTGTCACCATAGACATAATTACCCTACCTTTGGGACACTTTTACCCTACTTTCTGTTGAGAATATTCTCTGAGCAATTGCAGGAAATGTCAGGATTGTTTGCTACGCAATGATGACTGACACCCACTTGCTTGCACACCAATCGGAAGACTACAGGAGGAGCTATAGTACTTCAAACATGCTAGCACTTGCCAGAGTTATTCCTGAAAGGTACCTGCAGCACCAGGGTTCGCCCCAGGCATCATGGGCGAAAATTGGTGGAGTTACCATCTTACTCGTTAAGCGGAGTCTATGAAGACCTGTCCATAATACTGTCTATGTTTCTGCTGTCTGTCTCACTGGACTGTGTTGGCAGGATATCTAAGGGGACTAAGGCGAGAATGTCAAGTCCTTTCTGCAAAAGGAACAGAGTAAAAGAGACCAAAACTGATACAGTTAGTGTAAGCTATCCAAAATGGTCCCTGCAGTAGTTCTACAGTATACAGCACACATGAAGAAAGGTTTTAAGTCAATCAAGGGTACATGTGACCCTTTGCTGTAAGCTCTTTGTGGATTGTTTAAGGACTCAAATAGCCTGATACTTCTCACAGTAAGTAGTATGGCAGGGGTAAGCGACCATGGATAGAGCCCATGGGTCCTGATGTTGGCACTGCTCTCTGCGAGAGCATCGTGGACCTTCTAAGTTTGTAGTCAAGGTTGATAGAATTTAACTGGAAGACAGCTGATATCTACAGGTGCTTGCATAGGTCATATTACATGGGAAGAGAGTCATTTAGTTAGCTTTCATAGATGTCTTGACAGTTACCTACTGAGAAGACTCTGATGTGCAGAGGTTTTCACTCCACCAGGTGTATTGATGAACACCTTACAGGAAGTGATATGCATATGGAAGGTTACTGCCAGATTGTGCTGACAGCTTAGGCCCTTTGGGAACATGGTAATGCAGTCGGGCAGGCCTTACGGAGAAGGGCAGACTCATATTGGTCAGGGTAACCTGATGGGGGAGTTTTTAGTATGAGTCAGACTACATAAAGATTATACAAGAACTCTCCTATGCTGAAACAATCTACATCCTTCCAAGGGACTTTAATTGAGATAAGCCAGAGCTTAATGATATTAAGTTTTAGTGCTTACTTTTATTCAGTACATTTTACAACACCTATGTTTGAGAGATTCGAAGTTTGGTACAGTCACATCCTTTGGAATCATCTACTTCAGGGAGCCCCAGGTACAGTAGGTTGTCAAGCAACCTTCTCGCTTAACTCCTTTCCTGATTTTTTGTTTTGTTCAAAATCAGGTTAACTCATCACTGTTATTCTGGCAGGCATAATTGAAGAGGAAGGGTTGAGTTCTGATAGTAGCTTTGTGCTTGAGGACAACCCATTAGTGGCTTTCCGGTTCAGGGTAGCTGTTATAGCTGATACCGGTGGGATGGGTAGAGGAAGCGCAAAGATGCTCCTTGATGCAGCACATTTGAAATTCTCGACAACTATCGCAAGCTGGTCTTTCCAGACCTCAGTCTAACTACGTTATCTTTAACAAATTACCTCGCATTGGCCATGGCATTCTGGATGGCATTATGCTGAAAGGTCCTCAAGATGTCACATGGGAAAGAGACTCCGATGAGTCCCCAAAGGCTCCTACTACCTTCGTCGCAGATTTCTTCTACAATTACATTGAACCTTATATCCTAAGCGAAGTCCACCATCAGATCTCTAGTGCAAAATAGTAGTTGTTGCATTGGAAGAAGAAGACACAAAAGCTCTTCTAAAAATACATCATGGAAAGCTGAGTGAAATGGATCAGCAAGCTTCAGGAAGTCTGTAAGGCATTACTGAGGAATCAGTTTACTATGAAGATTCGGATGGAAGCATTGGAAAAGGAATGGGTGTTGAATTTTCTAGTTTGTTTCATATATATATTCTTCTTGAATATATCGTATATTGCTCTACTTAGTATTTCTTCTAGTCTACCAACATTACTACAGCTGCAGTATATATTACATATATTTCATTTGATATTTCATGCGACAATTAGGAGATTATGGCATGCTTTTCTCATCTGGTGTTGGGGTTTATTTCTTATATTTTATACATCATCATGCCCAGTCATCGATCATTTGATTTATAATTATGTTCTAATTATCCTTTCACACCACCTTAGATTTACACATGTTTTATGGGATTTCCTTGTCAGTTCTTTAGGATCAAACACATTCATACTTATGTTTTTCCTACTTATATTATGGTCAAACATATCAACACTTATGTTTTTCCTTATATTTTCTTGTAGTTATGCGAAAGATGCGCACATGTATAAATAGCGGTTACCACCCATCTCGCTTAAGAGAATTCAGGACAAGAACTACTACCAATCTATATTCATACAAAACTCCTCCTCACTTAGAGTGCCTGTGATACACTCTTTCCATCGCATTATATTTTTGTACACAGTTATTAAGATAGTGCTGTACCCACACATTTGAAAAATGGTCAGTAGGTTGCTATATTGACAAAGACAATGACATGTTAATCCTGGAGACAGCACCAGCACTGCCCCTGGCGATAGAAAATCCTGAGAACCTTTCTCAACAGCTAACCTTACATGGTAGAGATGAGAGGGGTAGACCAGAACTGAGTCAATTGGGAATACGGATTTTGGAGAGCCTGAAGATAGCAGAAGAACATGACTTCTCTTTGTTCATTGCTTCAAGTTGTGCCACTTCAGGGTGGCTCTCTATATTGGTAGCAAGCAGTTACTGGGTTAGCCCTATTGCTAGGATGCAAAGACAAAGGTCTCCTCATGGACCTTGTCAAACTGTTTCAAGACCTATGCATTCACCCTCCCCCGCCATCATGGTAAGGCTAGTACAGCCACCATTACCGAAATCAACCCTTCCTCCTCCTCCTAACTCTAATTCATTCAACTCAGTTCTGACACCAGTACCAACCCCAGTACCTACTACATAACCAGCAAGGAACCCCTGTTCGCAGTGTGAGGAAAGGACTGCGGATATGTTAGAAAGATTGCAATCGACTCGAGCTCCTCCTCTTCCTCCTACAGCCTCTCAATGCCGAGCTGCCCTGATTGTGGCCATGCCAAGTCAAGCCAGCCAGCCACCGATTCAAGTGCCTGGAGGAACAGTTAAACCTTAGAGTAATGCTGGATGTTCTAGTTTTGGACCACCACCAAAACCTATCGAATGGGGACTATGGTATACTCCTCCATATCCTGGACCATGGGGAAGATGTGATCGTTTCGGTCATCCACCCGCATTTGAGCAATCGAAGAATAAGGAAAAGAAAAGGGAAGGACCGATCTCGGTATATTGCAGACAAAGAGGGCATGAGGGAGCTCTGATACATGCAGAGACTTGCCTGGATTTTACTCCATGGTTAAAGGTATCACAGGGTGCCCCAAACCCGATACTGTGGGGGAGTAACCAGGCGCCAGGCTCAGTGCCGCCACAAATATAGTCCAGACGTGGTCCTCCAGATGGTGGGAATTGTAGTGGTCAAGAAGAGCATTTTGATGGTTATGAAAGGCCAAAGGGAAACCTTTGGTGGTAACGCTGGAGGCAGTGGAGGTGGTGATCTACCTCTCGCAGGTGGATTCCTTGTAGCTGGCAGAGGTAATCGACATGCCTTTGACCCTGATCACAGCTCTGATAATGATGCCGATTCCTTACCTGATGTCACGCCCTTTTTAGTACCATGTCATGATAGCTGGAGTGATAAGAAGAAAGACCGATATGCCTATTAGGTAGAAGAACTATGGGAGCAGTTGCAAAAGAATCCCGTTCCTCATGTAACTTCGAGATGCAGGAAGCCGGGGAAGCTAGACTGCCTTCCTACATTTAAGGAGGTGATTGCAGATCTGGTTAGGTTTCTGACCTTGGTCAAAGTCAAGTTTGAATACCTTTCTGATTACCATCTGTTAAGAATCCTACCAGGCGCTAGGGTGCGCCATGTAAGAATTCTTAATTCGTAGCGAGGTAATTGGGCTTTGGCTGTTGCCAATGGGATACTAATAGTCAAGTCCTTTTGACGTCTATCTCATGGCACCCATTCCTCTAATCTTCTTAAGTCCTCATTTAGGACTTAATTATTCAATGTAGGATGAGAGATAGTTTTCTAGTTTGGGAGAAATAACAATTCTCGGGTTCTTAAGATAAATCTTAAAAAGCGTAAAGGTAGGTTTTTTATTGTAAAACTAAGGAGTAGGAAATAAACGAGAAGAATGTGTGAAGAGCTCATACTCGAGGTCCTAGTGATCCTTTATATAGTCGCTCTACACCTGGCATGACTCATACCTCGTGTCATGGGAATCCTGTGACTCATAAGTATGAGTTCTGTGAA
Organism: Tuber aestivum; assembly: GCA_900010015.1. Classification (NCBI taxonomy): domain Eukaryota; kingdom Fungi; phylum Ascomycota; class Pezizomycetes; order Pezizales; family Tuberaceae; genus Tuber; species Tuber aestivum. The sequence continues at coordinate 167,819 of LN891136.1, read as the reverse complement.
ATCCCTCTGCTGACTCCTATGAGTCACAGTCCAATATGCCTAAAGCCAATCAAAACATAATAACCAAATCAGCTGTGCAACTCGCATCACCTGAGTGAAACCCATGACTCATAATTTGAGTCATGTGTGAAAATCATAACATCATGTGACTCACAATTGTGAGTCACGAACAGGTTCTTTTGAACTTAAAAACCTATTGCATACTAGTGTGCATTATGTGAGATCCCAATATACCTATAGCTTGGAATTCCAAGCTATGTGAAATCTGCCTTGCTTAGTCACTGTTTGTGACACAATCCGATGGACATGAATAAAATCAACTTGGCTATGCCTCTACTTGAAGACCAAGCTCACAACTACTCCCTAGGGATACATGTACACATCAACTATGTGGCTGCCAAATGAATGGGCATGTCATTCAGTAAGAATGGACGACTCGGGACATCGAAAAGTGTTCCCGCATGTTTCGAGAGGAGTTATGGCAGTGATGATGTGAATCAGGACAAGAATCTTCTCGAGTGGAATAACTTGGTCATGACCCCTAACCAGAGCAGTCCATACCTGGATAAGATCATCAATCTGACGTACAAACTGAGTTACACTGATAATCAACAGGATCAGGATAAGGTTCAGGCCAGAATAACTCTCAAGCTTCAGGAATCCTGGGTGTTCCAGATGCCCCTCCCCGCAGGCCTCAATAGCTACCTGGATTTACTGCAATAGGTCGGTAACAACTTAGAGGGCGACAAGCATTTTGGGCATCTCATAGATGAGAAGCCTACGAAACGACTAGAGAAGCGAGGAAAGGACATCTTACAAGCTCAGGAAAGATTTATAAAGAAGGAACAAGGCTTGGGTTGGAAAGAGAAAAAGATGTGCAAGACTGTTAACGTTGATGCCAGAAAGTAGGCCAGGACGTCTGAGTATGCAATTACTTATTGAGACATTCCACAGACCTGACTGATAACCAGTACAACAATAAGCAATGCACTAAGTGTGGGAGAGAAGGACACTTCTGTAGACAGTATTTAGTAACCTCCCCTGTTGGTCATGCTATGAGGAATACACTATAGGTGAAACAATTATGACCTAAGACACAATCCTCTGCAAGTAGCAATAAGCGATTTAAAAACATTGAAGCATCTCAACTGCCGCCCCCTGGTCCCAAACTCTTAGAAGCCTACAAACCCTCTCCTACTATTATTAGGATTGATACAGGCTCTGGAGCAGGTAAGAACCTAATCATAAGAAGGAAATGACATCTGTCGACTTTTCTAGATTAATAAAGATCTTGAAGGAAACTGGATAGCCACTCAGGTGGAACGGATTAAGGTAAAAACCAATCTGTATTGACTAGTTATTCAGTTCTGACAAAGTTGTCAATACAGCAGTGTCGGGTGACTACCCGGTCAGGTAAATATTATGGTAGCATGTGTTTGGTTTTCCTTTCGGTTCTTTAGTCTTGTTATTTTTTATGTAGTAAAATTATTTTATGTTGGACATTTCGGGGGAAATTACTTTCGGATTTTTCTTGGGATAAGCATTCTGCTCTGAGGAGTCACTGTGGAAAATGGGAACTGTGTGACATTCAGATAGGGCACAAAGATGCCCTGTTTAGTACCAGTTGACTAGATGTCTCTGGAGGGGAAATGTAATTTCTTGTCTTATGTGGCTTGGTTGTCTTCTGTGGTTGAATTGGTTTCAGGCTAGTGGGGAATATAAATTATCTTTCAAGTTTACCTGAGGCGGGTTTAGGACCCGAAATCATTCTGGCATGATTGTAAACCCCTGGGCATGCCAATAGTGCTTGATTAAACTATTTTTGCAGACATTTACCAAGCCATTATAGTCACTCTTGTGTCGAAAGGTAAGAGACTAGCAAGAATGAGTACAGTGAGACAGACTAAGAAGGCACAGCATGGTAGCCCACCCAAGCATAGCAAATCTATTTACTTACAGGTGACACTAGATTGGCATATAGGGTGCAGGCAAGTAAGTACCAAAGAGCTATAATTATTAGATAGCGCAGCTACTGGCTCCATACTAAGTAATCAATGGGTTAAGAGCATTCAACCTCCTTGTATGCAAAGAAGGATTCCTACTCCAATATGTGATGCAAGTGGTAACCACATACCAGGATGAGGTCTTTATTATATCAATTTATTGGACTTGAAAATCGGTGATCATATAGATGGTATCCACTTCGAGGTAGCTAACATCGCCAACACTAGTATCAATGGCTGTCTCCCAATGTCCAGGCTGATGGATTATAACTGCGACATAGATTGGAAAGTAGGATCACTGACCTGGTGCTCAGATTTCTGGAAGGCAAATTGCTGTACAGAGCAGGGACAGTTAGTATACATATCAGATAAAGAGTTACTAGCAGAAGATCCCGAAAATGTATATCTTCTCAGGACGGTTCAATTTTTGGATAACAAGGGTAAAGATGTCACAATCTAACTTCTACTAGAGCATAAGGATTATGGGGACATCTTTAGCCAAGAGAGGATGGGTGGATTACTGGATCATACAAAGTATGATCATAGAATCGAACTGATTCCCGGAAGCACACCTCCTTAGGGCCCTATTTATCCAATATTGGAGAAGGAGTGAGTAGTGCTCCCCGAGTTCCTCAATGAAATTTTGCAAACTGGGAAGTTAGAAAGATCTACTTCTGCTTCTGCAGCCCCTATACTCTTGGTACAAAAACTAGATAGTGCTTTAAGGTTAGTGATAGATTACTGTAGGCTAAACAAGATCATGGTAAAGAATCCATATCCTCTCCCATTAATAAACAGGTTACGAGAAAGACTTTCAAAAGCCACAGTGTATACTTTGATGGACCTCAAGAATGGATATTGGAGGATCCATATGGCCAAGAAGACAAAAGGAGACATATACTCTCATGAAGACCTCAGGACCTTTGGTTGTAGGCCTGAGGCTTATAACTTAAGGTAATGCCTTTTGGATTGTGCAATGCTCCTGCCACCTTCCAAAGTATAATAAATGATGTGTTTCATCATAGGTTAGGTGAAGGTATCATCACTTATATGGATGATATCCTGATTTACCCAGAGACAACGGAGGAACATGTAGCTCTAGTAAGACAAGTTATAGAAAGGCTAAGAAAGTATTGATTGTGTGTAAATATAAAGATGTCATTCTTTCAGAGGCATGAGATTGAGTTCTTAGGTTACTGGATATCCAAGAAGGGAAGGTCCATGACAGCAGAAAAGGTGGATTCCATGTTGCAATAGAAGCTCCCAACCAATGTCGTCAGAGTCCAAACTTTTATAGGCTTTACCAACTTCTATCGTAGGTTCATAGAAGAGTTTAGCAAAATAATAAACCCTTTAACAGACCTCACTAAGAAGGATGTCCAACTTGATTAGACTCCTGGATGTGATAAGGCTTTCTGGCAGTTAAAGAAAGTGTTTACCTCAGGACCAATCCTAGCACGCTGCAATTTAGTCCAGCTAACTAAGCTGGAAATGGATGGAAGTGACTTTGCATTAGGTACTATCATGTCTCACTTCTGTGAAGATGAGAAGTGTCACCCAGTGGCCTTTCACAGTAGGAAGCTCTCCCTGGTAGAGATCTATTATGATGTCCATGACAAGGAGATGACTGCTATAGTGGCAGCCTTCGAGGAATGGGATCAATTGCGTAGATCGGTAGAGGGTAAGATTGCGATCTCTATGAATCACAAGAACTTAGGGTACTTTAACAGTACTAAAACCCTCACCCGACGACAGCCTCGCTGGACGGAATTCCTACTACCCTGCAATATCAGGGTATTCTACCATGAAGGAACGCTAAATACGAAGGCAGATGGACTGTCTAGGCAGAGGGACCACTGCCTTAAAGGTGGGAGTACTTCTCTGTCAGTGAGAGAAAAGCCCTTTCTTCACTCCAGACAATGGCTTCTGGGTCAGGAGTGAGACCTCTTACAACCATGCTCATTGGCAGCCAGTGAAGGCTTCTGGTTACAATCAGCATTCCTGGATGCTTTGTGGCCTACCAGAAAACAGGATCCTGCCTATATGAAGAACTTGAAGGCTGTGTTGGCGGGAGACAAGTGAGTCACCCGTAATCTGACGATAGCAAGAGATATGCTGTTATACAAGAATCTGACGGTTGAAGGAGATCTCTTTCCATACAAGATCAAGTGGTACATTCCCGACTTACAGGATCTGAAGAATAAGAGAATAGAAGCTGAGGATACCGCCAGAATTGTGAGACACTTTGGGATATATAAGATGGGGGGCAGGATTAGAGCTAACTTCTTTTGGCCTAAGATAGATGAGAGCATTACAGACTATGTTCATACAGGTAATGTTTGTCAATGGAATAAGTCTGTTAAGCGTAAGATGTTTGGCTTACTAGAACCTGTCAGAGTGCCATTGAGGCTATGGATAGACATCTCAATGGACTTCAGAGTAGCACTACCGGAATCAGAAGGATACACAAAAATTGGGGTAATTGTAGATAGATTCTCAAAGATGGCAGACTATATATCTTTGGCCACAGAAATCCTGATAAAGGACTTGGCTTTAATATTCCTGACAGATGTTTGGCGGCTCCATGGGCTCCTGGAATCTATTATCTCTGCCGAAGATAGCTAATTTACATCCTAGTTTTAGATGAAATGGATGTAACAATTGTAACTGAAACTAGGATTATCAACCGCTTTCCACCCGGAGACTGATGGGCAGACTGAGCAGGTGAACCAGACATTGGAGCAATACTTAAGGAATTATTGTTCATACCATGAGGATGATTGGGCATTGCTACTGCCTCTAGCGGAGTACACATACAATACATCCACCTCTGAGTCTACTAAGTTTTCTCCATTTGAGATCTATTATGGCTTTTGTCCACAGACTAACTGGTCAGCTACTGTCTTGCGATAGCAAGGTGTCTATTCCGGGAGCGAGCCAGTGGGGAAAAATTGGGAAGGTGTCTGGCAAGAAGTCCAAGATACACTGAAGTAAGCTCAAGAGAAACAATGGAAATAACATGTCCAGAGATGGTTGCCATCGCTGAAATATGTTACAAGAGAAGATGTACTAACTACTTGCAACAGGGACTACCTCAGGTAGATGGTTCACAAGGATATGATTGCACCAAACTTCGATCTCTCGAACACAGCCCTTACCAAGCATAAAGAACAAACGTAAAAGTGTAAAAGTTAATCTTCTTAAGCTCTGGCTTATCTCAATTAAAGTCTCTCTAGAGGATATTGATTGGGTCAAGGTAGGAGAGTTCTTATACAATTTTTAAGTAGTTAGACTTATACCACAAACTGCCCCGTCAGGTTACCCTGACCGACATGTGTATGCCCTTCTCAGTAAGAGTTGCATGGCACCAGTAGGGTGTGTGTCCCTGAAGGGCCTAAGGTATGAGCACCCTGTAGCAGCTATCTTGTATATGCATGTCAGTTCCTGTGAGGTATTTACCAATACACAGGCTGCAGTGAAAGCTTCTGCACATCACTATCTAGTCAGTAGCTAACTGGTTAGACACCTAGGAAATCTAATAAAATGACTCACTTCCCAGCTGTCGCCGGCACTACCCGGACCTACTGTGGAGACCCTTCTGGATAGCTCACACTAACTCCTTCAGTTTTGGTCTGTTTTACTGGGTTCTTTTTGGAGAAGGTATCTGACCTTGTCACCTTGGCCCCCTTATATATCCTGCGAACAGCTTCCGGAAGGATGGATGGCAGCAATGTATAAAGTGATATAGACATGTCTTCATAGACTCCATTTAACTAGTAAGATGGCAATGCCACCCATTTTTGCCTATAATGCCTGGGGCGAACCCTGGGGCCGCAGGTGCCTCTTAGAGATGGTTCTACAAAGTTACAGCATGATTTGGAGCACTATAGCTCCTCCCATACTCTTCCGATCAGTGTGCAACCAAGCACCTAGCAATGGTTATTGCGCAACAAACAATTCTAACATTTCCTGAAATCCCACCAAGAATATTTCTGATAGATGGTAGGGTAATAGTGTTCCAAAGGTAGCATAAGTATGTCCATGATAACACGAAACCAGCCACTATGGTAAAGTAACGTTACTCTCCTAGACACGGTAAACTCACCTGGCCTTCCATCCCTTCCTTGCACTGCAATGGACATAGTCACATTACTTCTACTACATTGCTACACCGGTTCCAGCAGTACCTTCTGTTCTTTGGGATACCCAGACCATCAGATACCCCTTGGACAAGCCCTAGCATGCCTGCCTAGTCTACCATGTAACCTCTTGGTCTTATATATGGGTGTAGCCTTAGGTTGCCATAGTACTATAACGTAGGGTTGTTATACCACTGTTCGAGCAAAGAGGGATGACCGCGCCATGCTCAATCGAAAGAACATCTGCACTAAGGGACCTATGTGTCACGGCCACCCGGCACGCTGAACGTGGAGGAACATTGGACTTTTGGTTGCATATACCGGCTGTGGTTTCTTTGGTTGCGTTGTAGGATTTCCTTTGTGTTATGATTGGGATAGGTTGCCACGCGACGGAACCTGGCGGAACATGACGGAAAGATCGCGGCTGCACGCGACGCCAAGGACTTTCTTTTGTATTAGTGATCATGGAGGATTTCCTATCTATATAAGGGGGTGTGCCCCCTTATACTTTATGTTCTTTACGCAATCTGGTAATCTCCTTGGGACACCTGTACCTAGGAATTACACTCTCTACTATCTGGCGTCCTCTTGAACCCCGGAACCCTGACCCTGAACTCCTGAGCCCCGAACCTCATACAACTCGCTTTGGTTGTACTCCCACACCTAGACCTCGTCTCCAGATTCCTGCCTGTCCTGATCCTGTGTGCCTTGGGCTACCCGACCCTCAGACCTTGTCCGTTACACTATGGAGAAGCTAGACTACCGAATGTTTGGGCCCTTTGTGGTCAAGTAGAAGGTTGATAACCATGCTTGTGAACTCAAATTACCTACCCGCTAGTCAATCCACCTAGTGTTCAATGTAGGACTCTGAGGAACCTATCACAAAGACGACAGTAGTAAAAGGACTAAGAAAGTCCCAGTCCCGAAGATAGTTGACAATGTGCCCAACGATATTATTGAGGCAGTCGTAGGCAGTGGACAGTATGGCAATATGAAAGCAAAATTTGGAAATTGCTTTGTACAGTATCTAGTTTCATGGGAAGGCTATGGTACAGAGGAGACCTCTTTGGAGCCATATGAGATGCTAGAGGGTAGCAGCATACAAGCTATAAAGGATTTCCACCATCAGTATCTCCATAAACCATGAGACTATAGGGTTGAGGGTCAACTGAACCTGGAAAAAAAAAGACCATGTTAGAGGATGGGTTGATCCTTAGAGACGATGGGAGTGAGGTAATAATCCTGCATTCTAGAGCTGTGACCACCTATGTCTATACTCATACATCAACCCATGAGGTCGGATGGTTGACTAGGCGGGCATGCTGGTGCATGTCTGAGGGGTAGCCAATAGTCCAGGTATTCCGAAGAACTGAAGGTATTTAAGGAATAGGTGTATCCAAGCAGCGGAAGTAATGTGATGATATTTGCTCTGACATAAGGATAGGTCAGAAGGCCAGTGTCACGAACTGTGACTAAGCAAGGCAGATTTCACATAGCTCGGATTTCCGAGTTATAGGTATGTTGGGATTTCACATGACACACACTAAGTGCGCCATAGGTTATTATGTTTACCTGTTTGTGACTCACAGTTGTGAGTCACACGATGTTATGATTTTCGCACATGACTCATACTTATGAGTCATGGGTTTCACTCAGGTGACGCGAGTTGCGCACCTGACTTGGTTATTATGTTTTGATTGGTTTAGGCATGTTGCGCAGCAACTCATAGGAGTCGTCTGATGGATTTCATATGACTCATGATTATGAGTCACAGGGTTCGCGTGACGCGACGTATGAGTCACGCCAGGTGAAGAGCGACTATATAAAGGGTCACTAGGACCTCGAGTATGAGCTCTTCACATGTTCTTCTAGTTTATTTCCTACCTTTAAATTATTATCAATAAAATCTACCTTTACGCTCTTTAAGATTTATCTTAAGAAACCCGAGAAGTGTCTTTCCTCTCACGAGAAGAGATTGAAGTCCTAGGCGAGGACTAAGGAGAAGAATAAGGAGATAGGCGCGAGTACCATAGTAGTCAAAGGACTGGACTATTGGGTTCGCGTAGGCATAGGCCTAAGAGCTATCACCTTACAGAGAAGTATCGTTACCTGTCGCTAGGTCCTACCCGGTAGGATTCTTAACAGCCAGGGGAGTTTACCCTGTCTAGGAGAGTCATGCTAGCCTACCATGGAGACCAGTTTCCTGTCACTATAGACATATTTACCCTACCTTTGAGACACTATTATCCTACCTTCCATTGGGAATGTTCTCTGAGGAATTCAGGAAAATAGCAGGATTGCTTGTTACGCAATGACGATGGAAAGGCACTTCCTTGGACACTGGTCAGAAGACTACAGGAGGAGCTATCATGCTCCAAACATGGTGTAACTTGGCAGAGTTATTTCTAAGAGAGACCTGAGGCCCCAGCGTTCGCCCTGGGCCTGATAGGTCAAAATGGGTGTAGTTACCATCTTACTAGTTAAGTGGAGTCTATGAAGACATGTCTATAACAATACATACCTCGCTACTCTCCATCAGACCAGAGGCTGTTCATATGATATATAGCCTGGCTGAGGGGAGATGGTCAAGTACCTTCTCCAAAAGGAAGGGTGTAAAACAGACCAAGACTGATGGAGTTAGTGTAAGCTATCCACAAGGGTCCCTAGAGTTGTTGCGGGTAGCACCGGAGACATCTTGGAAGGTTTTACGCCAATCAAGCCTGCATGTGTGTCTTTGCCCTAGACTCTTGGTAGGTTGTTTGAGGCCTCATATAGTATGATACCTATCGCCGTGAGTAGTGTGCCAGGGGTATGGGACTATGGCTGGTGCCTACATGTCCCACCACTATCAAAGCTTACCTGGAGAGCATCGTAGACCTTCTAAGTTACTAGTCAAGATACAGGGATTTTTTTACTAGATAGCTGATATCTATAGGTGCTTGCATAGGTTATAGCACATAGCAAGAGAGTCATTTTCTCAGCTTTTCTAGGTGTCATGACAGTTAGCCACTGACAAGACTCCAATGCATAGAGGTTTTTACTCTACCAGGTGTAATAGTAAACATCTCGCAGGAACTAATATGTCAATGGGATATCACTACTAGAGTGCACTGACACCTCAGGCCCTTTGTAGCCCTGGTAATGGTGCTGGGCAATCCTGACAGAGAAGGGCACACTTGTGTTGGTCAGGGTAACCTGAGGGGGGAGTTTTTGGTATAAGTCTGACTGCTTAAAGATTATACAAGAACTCTCCTACCCTGAAACAATTAACATCCTCACAAGAGACTTTAATTGAGATAAGCCAGAGCTTACTGATATTAAGTTTTACTACTTACCGTTCTTCTTTGCATTTTGCAAGAGCTGTGTTGGAGAGATTCAAAGTTTGATGCTGTTGTATCCTTAGGAACCATCTATATGAGGCAGCCCCCATTAGAACCTCACACAGGCCCAGTTAAGCACACTGGAGTTTACTGATATGCTGGTTTATTGGTAAACAGATGTTATACAGATGAACACACAGACCTCCCCACACAAAGACCTCATGAAAACCGCAAAGATTTCATGGCCATCACCCCACTCTGGCCCCGCCGTTGGGCCTGCATGGAGTACTAGTGTGGCCAGAATTTGGTATCCTGACAGTATACACTAGTTAAAACAAAGCATACTTCATGACATCCTATATGTTATTACTACATGTCCAACCGGAAGCTATCCCCAGGATCGATAGGTGGGGACCTCAGGCCATGACTAAGAAGGGGAATGGAGTCAATCTGATGGATAACCATGGAGCTACAAGCTATGTAAGATTGAGTAACTCGGACACGAATAGAAAGTGTTGAGATGAAATTGCCCACAGTCGATTGAGTTATCAGGACATACTTATATGGACGAGGCAAGAGACCCAGTCATGTGCTTATATAGTATAGAGAAAACCAGAGGCCTATCGGTGGGTGATGGACTTTCCCACAATGTTGACTAGTCCGATTGTGGCAGAAAGTCCTCAAAGTCAATGCAGACCAGTTGCCAAGTCAACAACACGGTGATAAGTCTCTTGACGAAGCTAATTACTCTAGCCAGAGTATGGAGGATGGTGAGTTGGCTCAAGTGAGAGCACTCACTCTTGCTTAGAACTCTAAGAGGAAGGAATCGTGCATTTTTGCTAGAGAGGTTGCAAATGCCCTCGGGGAAACACAAGAATGCAGGGAGACTGTAGTCTGAGTAAGAACCAAAGTTTGTCAGGGTCAAACAGTTTCCTGTAATGATAGTAAGGGGTAGGAATTAGAGAAGGTGCATTGTTTGGTAATAGATGAATGTAGCCCGCGACCACCCAGACTCAGAATATAAATCTCGAGGTTCCTCCTTAGCTTGCAGAACGTCCTCTATCTCCACTACACCTCTGGCGATTGAAAACTCAACACCATGGTTACAATCGTGGCTTTCATCGTCCAGCACCACCACCCCTCCCATCTCCCTCCATCTAGCCTCTGCTACAGGAGGTGGGCTCACTTCCCCTCTCCCTTGGGGTCTTGATTTATTTCTTAATTCCCTTGGTTCCATCCCTGGTTGAGGCTTCTCATCTGTATGATGTTTCCCCTCTTTCTACCCCAACTCGCTTAGGCGTTGGCATGGTCGGCAACCCCCTTTTCCACCTTCAACAGATGGCCGGGACTACAGTTACAGTAGGAGAGAACAGCTTACAGGCTACTGTTGATCTCTCCATTCTCTTGCCCCCATAAGAGGCTGCCTAGTCAGACAGGAACACGGTTACCGATAGCTGTCATTCACAGAATTGGGTCTACCCCTCCTCTACTCTTTGGGGTCATTTTGGCTGGCAGGTAGTGGTATCCCTTCCACTATAGTGACGCTATCTCTCCCAGAACAAGGGACTACATGAGAGACGCGGTAAAACACTTGCTTTGCTTAGAGCTCCTCTCCGCGGTTGGATTAGCTGGCACCCTACTGCCATCTCCTTGCAAGCTGGCACCTTACTGCCTCAATCGTTGAATGTCCCAGAGGACACACGGTCGCTGGCACGCCTCCTAGACACCTCCTCTCCTCGCTTCTCGGTCGCTGCCTTCGGGGTGGTTGCCCCCATACCGTATGCGCCCGGGGCTTCTGCTTCCTCCTCCTGGCCCTCATCACATGACCTAGGGGTTCCTATGATGGATTTGAGTTGGGGCCATTGGCCCTTTGGGGTATGGTTTGGGTTTCTGCCTTTACGTATTTCATTCTTAGAGTTAGGCACGTTCTTGGTTCACTGTTAGGTAGCTAGCTTTCTTTTGTCACTTGGTGGTGGGGGTTGTTGGTTCGTGGTCTATGGGAAGGGTTTCGGGCGGGAGTAGATTTTTCTGCCCCAGAGGGTTTTTTTAGCTATGTCATTCGGCCTGGTCCAGGCGGGGCTGGTTGTTAAGAGGTCATAGCTAGCGCTCTATATGCCGTTTTGGTCCCATAAACAAAATACGAACTGAGTCAAAGAAAACAAAAACAAATAATCCTTAGCATCGAGAACAATCCGCAAATGTAGAAGAGCTGTTATTAATATATTTGTTATACTTTAATACTGACTTTTGTTACCACCTTTCTTGACCACTCTCTGAGAAATCTTATTGGCCCCTGTTACGATTCCCTTAACTTAGAATTGGCTGCTGCCTAATACTATATTGATACTCCCTGGTCCCCCAAAGCCTTCACGAGCAGCCCAACCTTACCCTGCTCCTCTATACTTACCATGGCTCAATAAACCATGACCAATGACCCTATGGAAGACTCTCCAGTCATCCCACATGCATCCTCACAATGTGCCTGATCACAATCAAGTCCATTGTAAGGACAACCCCACTTCGTGTGATTCCCAAAATCCTTTTTGTCCTCACCTCTACCGTTGTCCACAGATTCAGCCTTTGCTCCCTTCGTATCACAATACCTTGGACAACTAGACCAAACAGTCCAGAAGACAAAGAATCAGAGTGTGTGTCAAGAATCCTACCAGGCACTAGGGTGCGACAGGTAATGATTACTAATGCTTATTGAGCTAATAGTTCTTAGGCCGATGACTACGTGATGTGGATAGTCAAGTCCTCTTGACTTCTATCTTATGGCGCCTATTCCTCTGATCTTCTTAAGTCCTTGCTTAGGACTTAATCGTTCGACGTGGGAGGAGAAATAGTTTTCTCACTTGGGAGGAAAGACAATTCTTGGGTTTCTTAAGATGAATCTTAAAGAGCATAAAGGTAGGTTTTATTGCAATAACTTAGAGGTAGGAAATAAACAAGAGGAACATGTTAAGAACTAAAACTCGGAGTCCTAGCGATTCCTTAGGTAGTAGTTCTTCACCTGGCATGACTCGTACCTCACATCACGCGAACCCTGTTACTCATAACCATGAGTCAGGTGAAACCCATACGCCGACTCCTATGGGTTGCTGTGCAACATACCTAAAACGAATCAAAATATAATAACCAAGTCAGGTGTGCAACTCGTGTCACCTGCCTGAAACCCATGACTAATAAATTGAGTCATGTCCAAAATCATAACATCGTGTGACTCACAACTGTGAGTCACAAACAGGTAAACATGATAACCTATGGCGCACTAGTGTGCGTTATATGAAATCCCAACATACCTATAGCTCGGAATTCCGGGCTATGTAAAATCTGCCTTGCTTCATCACAGTTTGTGACAGTATGGTAGCTGACCATGCCCTGTCCAAATGAGGCAAACAAATTGCAGACAGTCTAGCGAAACTGCATGGAAGATACCAGGAAGACGAAACTATCGTTAACGACGCGATGACCATGTGGAACACATGAGGCTAAGAGTTGCAGGTAGAAGTCTCTAGAGAATTCGACTCCTATTGCGAAGCTGTGCAGCAGCAACTTTATTGGCATCAAGGTAGCATGACCAATACTGAGAAGTCACTAGACAACTACATCAGAACATAGGACCAAGCGGCCAAGAATCCGTACAACCAGATGAATATCTCTACTGGGCCATCCCCCCAGCTAGACTTTCATCTAGAACAACAAATCCTTCGTCAAGGACAAACCAACCTATCCCATATGGCTGTATGGCAAAGCTTCCAGAAACCCTTTAATGGAAGGTCAAGAGACCTTCCGAAGGTAGTTGGCAATGTATCAAAGGAGCGAAGAATCGACTGCAAGGAAGCGGAAGAAGAAGTTGAATGAGTATTCAACCAACTGGATAAAAGGATAGATAAGGTTATTGCCAATGCAGTCAAAGCAGCTATCGAAGCTGCACACTCAGAATGGGGAACCTCTTTGGCTCCATCTGGGAGAAGAGAATGGGGTGAAGCACCCGAGCAACATGATGCTGGAGTTGCGGATTGGTATGCGCCACCTCAACTGAAGGATAAGGGAAAGGAACTGGCAAAAGCAATTAGTACCGCTGGCCCTTCTGGAGGAGGAGGAGCACCACCTGATGACAACTGTGGTGATGGATGTCCCTCTGAGAGAGGAGACAGACCCATGCCACTACCAGTCCTCTGAAGACCATGTTGCACCACTGCAGGTGACACTATGCAAGTAGATATGGATAGTAATGACTTGGTAGAGGAACTAGAGATGGCATATGCTAATACACAGAAGAAACATGTGGAGCCACCACCCTCTTTTGACAACAAAGCTGGCCAAGATGTAACCACTTAGCTAATCCAGTATCAGAATTATATCCATTGGAACAAGTCACAGTGGAGTGATGTGACGCAAAAGGACATCTACCCCCTTGGGCATATGGAAGGACCCGACGTTGGACCTTTTACTAATTATTATCATAAAGGTATACAAGGGTTGGAAGAATACCTGACACGCCCGGAATTCAATACTTGGACACAGTTTGGCTTTAAAGTCTGGCACAGGTACTGTCCCAACAATAGGGATTGAAAGGCCATTACGAAAATAAAGTATAAAAGATATTTAGGCAACATAGAAAGTTTTCTCATAAAGATTGAGTTGCACAATGTCCATGGTCAACTCATGGGAGTTGCATGGAGAAAGGCAGTTGAGGATAAGCTGGCGAAGGATTTATTATTGCAGTTGTTCTACGAGGACCATAAAACCGATAGAGCCCAGAGAGCTCACGTCTGGCATGTCTGCTACCAACATGAGGAGTATAAGGAGAGGATGAAGTTGGCAGGAAATGACGATGGAAAACCCAGTGCATCTAACCCACAGAAAGGAAAGGCCACAGAGCCTTCTTGACCAGGTACGGTATTCAAAACGAAATGAGACTTGTCATCTGGACCAAAATCGAAGTTTAACGGAAGAAAGAAGAGGGCAATGAATAGCGAGCCCTCAAACCCACAAAGGTTTGGTGGTGGAAAATGTGTGCATACCAATTGGAAAAAGGCACATGAAGGGATTCCTGAATTCCTAGTCAAGATACGACAAGAGAACCAAGGCTACACTTGTTGCAGACTCACAAACTATAAGCAGGCCACTTGTCGGAGGGATGCTACTATGAATCACCTCACCTAACATAAAAATACAGTCCCGAGGCCCACGAGATCAGAGGTGCAAGACAAAGTGAACAACCTAGCAATCCACCATGACAAGATACAGCCGCGACTATTTAGGAGAGGAGCGATGAAAACCCAGAGATAGTCCCTTGTTGGTCATACGACATATACCCCAGAGAGGAAGAAATGCGTAATACCTGGTCTGTTGACAGGAATTATGGGTGGAGCCCTTATGAACCTTTGGGATGGGTGGCAAGGCTATGTAGCCAAGAAGGTAGGCAAATAGTACCTAAGAGAAGGACAAGACCTTTATTAAGCTATATCCTCTCCTAGGCGGAAGAACAAAAAAACAGATTAGCAACAGAAAGAGTTGCGACACCACATTAGATGCAAAATTCCTCACCTCACAAGTGGCTGCCGGCTTTCAATAGACACACAGGAAGCGCAGTTGAGTCACTAATACTGAATTACAGAAATGGTCTAGTTGCAGCAGAAAGAGTTGTGGAGGCACTCACAGCTATGGCGAAGGGGTAGTTGACCGGTAAGTGGGTAACAGCACAGCATACTTCGCTAGTACAGTGCAACCTACTGGAGTTGAAATATGCCTAAGTCTGGGTTAAAAGGTCTATCGTTGACTCTATGGGATCTTTGGAGTTCGGTATAATTAAATATTGTTAATGAGGGTAACAAAGGCAAAGATTGTCTGAAAGGGCTTTAGGAGCCAAAACTATGCTGGTACGGTAAGAAACCTCCATACCAACAAACATGAAAATGACTTTATTAAAAAGAACCCAGGATTGCCACCTAGGGGCCCCTAAGCGAGGAAAGATTAATGTCCCAATACTGGCACGTTATAACGGTCCTGAAGGGAAAGGGTTTATTTACCACGAAGAAAAAAGACTCCCGATTCACATGTTATTAGACTCAGGCTCCAATATCTTCATACTTCGTAGCAAACTAGTGTCCCAGTTAGCACTACCTACTGAAAGTGGGATTGAACCCGTGGGTGGTAGGGGGTTCAACAGGACTACTTCTGCGGGAGGTGGGTGGCTACATCAGGAAAGATTTCAACTCGCGTCATGTACGTCCTGTGCGTCTGACGCACAGGACGCACAGGACGCAAACTGTTAATCAGGATGCACCGGCGCTGCATCTGGCGTCTGGACCACAGCTTTCGCACCGCATCGTATCGGGACGTTATCTGGAGGCTGACCCCGGTGTGCCATGCATCCTGAAAACTGTCGCCATCTTGCCCCTGCATCCGGACGCCCCTCTTTGGGTCCCAGTGGCGTCCTGAGTCACCCCAATTCTTCCGCCTAGTATCCCAACGGACCTAGACTGCCCTTGGTCGCCTCCAGAGATCCCTCCCGCTCTGATCCTGTCATGATCTCGTCAGGAGCTCGCGATCTATATCTCCCCCCTCCTGGTACCCCACAATCCAGGGCGTCTGCGTCTAGATGATATGACTTAACCCCGGACGTTGTGACGCATTATGTTCTGCTCCAGATTATCTCGCGCCTTTCACTCACATCTGGACTTCTAGACTTACCCGGTGAGGTATCTAGATTTGGCACAGGCGAAACTGGCCTGGTCGGGACCCCTTCACCATAAGCCTACCCTGATCGTTTTGCAGTCTAGAATTCTACTCCAGCTTTGCGGCGCCTTCGGAATCCTGGGCGCACACTTCTTATAGAATCTGGACGCTGTCTACTACAGCGCCTCCAATATGGAGATCTGCTCATATTTGACTCCTGTTTATTCACTTGAACTCTACGGGGCCATCCCAGCTACGCTATTACATCTGGTGATGTTTACTAGCACCAATTTTCTCCCCCCCCCCCTCGCTGCTTCTTACCATAGTCGCTCAAACCCTGTCATTATGAACATGCTCTTTCTGCATCTGTCACTCCCTATTCAGGCAATGCCACAAGTCTCCCGGCTGGTGCCCACATCTAGTGCCCTGTCGCCATCTGCTAACAGATCACTGTAACGGACAGGGTCTGAGGGTCGGGTAGCCCAAGGCACACCACGATCAGGATAGGCAGGAATCTGGAGACGAGGTCTAGGTGCGGGGGGACAACCGAAGCGAGTTGTATGAGGTTCGGGGTTCAGGGGGTTCAGGGTCAGGGTTCAGGGGTTCAAGAGGACGCCAGAAAGTAGAGAGTGTAATTCCTAGGTACCGGTGGCCGAAGGAGATTACCAGATTGCGTAAAGAACATAAAGTATAAGGGGGCACACCCTTTTATATAGATAGGAAATCCTCCATGATCACTAATACAAAAGGAAGTCCTTGGCATCGCGCGCAGCCGCGACCTTTCCGTTATGTTCCGCCAGGTTCCGTCGCGCGGTAACCTATCCCAATCATAATACAAAGGAAATCCTACAATACAACCAACGAAACCACAGCCGATATATGCAACGAAAAGTCCTATGTTCCTCCGCGTCCAGCACACCGGGTGGCCGTGACAATTACTAGTGTCAACATCGCCCCCTTGTACCGTCCCCACATCCTGTGAATTCTCCAGACTGAGCGAGAGCTGAGAGCTATGGTGTCTGGAATCCATATTCTAGCTGTCTGTCGCCGAACGTTCTGGGACTTCGAAGGGATCCTCTTGACTTGTCAAGCCACAATTGAGAAACTCCAGTCCATCACCATAGGGCGTCTGGCTGCTATCTGTAGTGTCATTCGTGCCCTGCAACAAACTCCCGCTGTGCCGGAAGCCGAACCCGGGGATCATAGGCGAGTCAGTGAGTTCCTGGCTACGGTGATAGGGCTGACACTGGGCGGAGTTCGATTTCCAGCGTTCTTGTTCTGCGCTCACGGCATCCCAGTGATCGTCATAGCCTTCCAGCCGATCCTGTTGGATGCTATAGTCTTGCTCCATCTTGTTCTTAATGGTTTGACAAACGCTTTGTACAATCATCTCCTGGACTCTGATCGGACATTTACGCCAAGTTTGTCTCTGCCGTTCAGACAGGTCTTATTTGTTTTGTGACAAGTTAGCCAGATTCACGGCCGACGTACAACGGGAGTTATACGTCCTCACTGGCCACCAGCTCGGGCTTGAAGTCCCTCTGCTCGATGTAGATCCCTGTTTGCCACGACCTGAGGGTATGGCAAATTATCGCGCAAGTGAAGGAAATCATGGTGCCATTGATCATGTCGATGAAATTGGGGTCTTCGAGACCTCTCATTTTCTTTCCGGCAAAGTACTTACCATATATTGCCTTTGGGATCTGTGGAGTAAGCAATCGTAGACGCAGACCGTGTGTCCAGTTCATTGGGGGTCAGCATTGATCAGTACTCCAGGACGCTTAACCACTGGAGACAAAGCTCGTACCCTTTCGGGTCGCACATGAACCTGTCATCTTTCAGGACATGGTCCACCCGCCATGGAGTAGCCCCGCAGCCTTCTGTGAGCCCATATAAATTTACTATGTCATTCTTCACATGGTAGACGAACTGCGCTCGTACACCAATGAGTTTGTTGCGTATCTTTCACTATTAGTACCATACCCGACATCTCAACACGTCAAGCTGACTTTACTTACTATCATTAGGCTGTCCTCCGCTGGCTCCATTCGCTCTGCTGGGGGAATGGAATGCTGCGCCTGACGCCAAACGTGGTGCACTCTAGACATCAATACAACCGGATTCGGGAGTGGGTCAACAAAAAGAATATAATTGAGCATTAGATTCTTTGCCAAGTCTAAGATGGTTCATTCAGGCCCCATGACCTTATTTCGCCTCGTGCTAGTTCCGTTCCAGCTCTCTTGATGACTAGCAGGACTTGAGCTTCTGACATCGATGACTGTGCACTATAGCGGTCCAGGGGAGAGGATAATCGTGCTAAACCTGATGATGGAAAGACAGGCAGGTTATAGGCACCACCGCGAATTATCTTCCCGGGAAGAGTTGGCCTCCACTGAGAATCGTCTCCACGCTGTGAGCTAGCACTGGTCGAAATACTCACTGTTTTCGCCCGGTTGCCCGCACAGCTCTTTGCTGCTTGTGCCACGTGACGACGTCCTGATGTGGGTCCGTCCTGATGTGGGTCCGTCAGCGGTATCGGAGTCTGTATGTGGTTCAGTTTCGGCTGACTCCTGTGACACCTGATACTCTTCACTGCTATTGTCGGATACATGCACCGTTTCCGCGTTTCCCTGGCAGTCGGGTTTGGTTTCGTGTTCAGTACGCAGCGTACTCTTGCTTGTAGTGCTGCGCAGACGCTTGGGTGGTCGCGCTAATTGGCTCGCAATCGGCGTCGGAGAACAACGTTGACGGGACAGCTGGTCGTTCGACCATCTGGTACGGGAGCTGTGAGCATTGTTTTGCAGGGATTTGGATCTTGATGTTGGTTTCGCGGATGCCGTGGCATCAGGCCCGACGTCGCGTTTACGCTCGGATAGATTAGCACCTGGGGGGGCCGACTGACTGCGTGAATGTCCTTGTTCTTTTGGCATTTTTTAATTGCCGCTTTGATATCGTGGAGAAGAAAAGATATGAAGAAAGGCCAGATTTCTATCGAGAGCACAGAGAAGGTCTGGGGTTTGTTTGGTTTTCTTGTGTCCAGTGGGACGCGCCAGGTCTCATATGCTAGGGCTCAGGGGTGATTGGTATAATCACAGTCTATCACTCGGTATTGTTGCGAAAGATTCCGCCACAAAATGACACCTTTCGGGGTTCGGCGTGGCACTCATGATTGAATAATACTGTCCTACACTCGGCCATCTTAGCACATGGTAAATCTTGGGTGAAACAGCTATCATTCTACAATGTTGGGAGAGAATTGTCTACAAAATGTAATTTCGGCAATATTTAACCATATGTCCACAACAAAAACATAGCAGAGTATACTCAAGTACTCGACCATTATCGGACGACCCAAGTGTTACGTGATATACAATTGAAAGTTGAACCGAATCTAAAGCCGCCATTTAAGCCAAATCTAGCCACAAACAGTAGAGTTACGCGACAAGATGTGTTACCAGACACTTAGGATGCCTGAAAGGGACTTGGGGAAACAATGTTTATATCTAGGCATGGAATTAGCGCGGCCGAATGTCGGTTCAAACATCCTAACAGGAAGCAATAGGCAAGATCAGGGGGCGGTGACTTGAGGCGAGGCCCAAAATGGACTGGGACGGCAAGGTTCTAAGAATCGTGATTTCATTCTACGCAAGGGCGGCCATAAATATGAGATTTTCCAGCAAGGGGGGGGTAGGAATGCCAGGCGCCCAACTGCAGGTCTGAGAGTAAGAATGCCTGATTTGAACGTGGAAGTAGGATACATCTGATGATTGGTAGTGGAGGAGAAGAATACAGGGTATAGACGCTGAAACAATGAAAATTGGGCATAACAGATGCCAGAGGGCCAACAACAATACAGGTGGGGTCCAATACTACTAGAAGACATCAAAGTAAAAGAAAAAGTGCATATAGCAAGCCCGACAATGGGGGAGAAGTTTACAAGAGACGCAGAAAGACGCAGAAGAAGGACTTCATCATGGGGGCGAGGGGCATAGATCTATGCAATCTAGAACTAAATGACAAAAATGAAGTCGTCTGCCTCGGTGCCAGATGCGGAAAATATCAGTACAGCAGCGTATCATCATGGAGACAACAGGTAGAGATCCAAGGGATCCCTGACCAAACAAAAAAGAGACTTCTAGGGTCCGCCTCGGTGCCAAACGCGAAAAAACACGTACGCCTCCTTACAATCCCGAAAAAAACACCTCCGGTCTAAACTGCAAAGAGAAAAAAATACTTTAGCACTAAACTACAAAAAGCAAAAAACCCCTCCATGCCAAACGCGAAAACAAAACACCCAAAGAAGAACCCCTCTTGGTACAACTGGAAAAAAAAAACGGTATCATCCAAGACCGGAGGTTTAGCAGTTGTAGGCAATGTGACGTCGGGACCGGTGGCGCCCACAGGGAGTCGTGGTCGGGTCGCGTGAATCGTCCTCTTTATGGCGGGGGGGGCGTAGCATTGCCTTAGCCTTTTCCTTTGCGCTTGGGCGATTTGGAGGAATTCTGGTGTGCCTTTGGGGTCTGTGTTTCTCCAG
>LN891136.1:129302-146220 GCA_900010015.1 Tuber aestivum | reverse complement strand
TACACACTCCCTGACCAACTGCGCATCTGGGCTTCAGAGCTGTCACTTTCTTGTTCCTATTGATGTGGTTAGCTATTAGGTGTTGATCATGAAGTTAGCTGAACTCGGGTTGGATACTGAGACTTACGTTCTGCTCGTCATCTATAATAATCGGTTTGACGCCCGGAGCGCCTAGCCCTTCATCCTCTCCAGATTCGCGGTCCATTTCCTCCCCTTCAAACTCATCGTCACAGTCCCTTCTTTCATCCACCTCCTGCCTGACTCCCTGGATATCAGTCAGCTGTCCATGGCGATCCCAGATATCCTTGTCAAAAAAAGGATACCGCCCCAGAGCAGGCTCCGGCGTGCATGCTCCCTCCACTCCACCGTCACGTGACTCGATGACCATGAGTTCGAGAGGCCCGTTTCCGTCCTGCTGGTTGGCCAGGACCCACGCGTGAACGTCATCATCCTGATACAAGAAGCTTAGTTCCGACAAAGGGAGGTGTTTTGAGCGGTCACGGTGTAACAAACGGGCGCCCTGACCGGTCGCACCGATCAGTTACCCAGGATGCTGAATTTGCTCCTCAACATGCTGCGCTTTGACTACCCGGAGCACCTCGTTGATACTCTGGTAATCCAGCAGACACCAGGCCAGCCCCTGGTCGGGATGGCTAGAGTACCATGGCTGGTCTAAGAACGGGTCCTCCACGGCCGGAGCACCTCTTCTGCGTACGATGTGCATCCTGATCGCCCATTAGGAACCATGCTGGGACTAAAGGGGCTCCACTACTATTAATACATTTTATCAAATAGTACGAACTCACAAATCACCAAGATGACTTACTCGAACCTCCCACCACCTCATCACTCGAACCTCCAACCACCTCGTCATCCCTCTCCAGTTCCGCTCGGGCTCGCTCGTTCGTCGTCTGAAGCTGCTTGGCCACATCCCAGATCAAGAGCCTCATCTGACGTCCGAGTTCGCCGACGTCTTCAAGCCGGTACTTGGATTGTACCAGCTTGAAGCGAGCGGGAACTGGGCGAAGGGAGTGGGCGAACACGGAAATTGATTCCCATTGAGCTTTGGTAAGCCAGGCAGGATCCTACTTGAGCGTGCTGATGTACGCCTTGACTTGCGCGCGCCAGCTCCTGTACGCCTTGGTACGCCTCCGTCAATCGTGGAACCCGTACCAGCTTTTGGCGTAGGCAATATCACCGAACCGCCCTCTGAGAGATAAATGTAAGCCATAACAAAAGCTGTTCCGCAAGTCTTTTAAGTTGGGGTATCACTTACTTGGAATCCTCCACCGGCGCGGTAAAAGACGGCTTTTGGTCAGGTTCCAGGGCATGGCTGATCACAAATGTTAGCTAGCAGCTCCCGACAGTATAGGCCGTTAGGTCAAGTTTTGAGGAGTTCTTACGCTCGTTTCTCTGCTCCAATTTGGGCTGCTGCACGTGGCTGATTCTTCCTGCGTTTCTCACTGCTCCCAGTACTGCTGTCGCCCTCACTCATTGGGCGTCTAAGAGAAATGGACATGTTAGTATCGCTAACTCTTTGAGAAAAGGTTTTGATGATCAAAACTTACTTCGATCCTTGGCCCCGGGTCTGCCTGGTCTTTGGAGGCATTTTCAAAAACTCGGACAGAGTGTGCAGTGCGTTCGCCTATGGAGCCCCACCAGACCAACCCTAAGCAGAGCGTAAGGGAATAAGGGGAGGGAAACACAATGTTTGTGATGTGGAATCGGCGCCAGCAGAGCTCCCCCAGGCAGGGTCCCCACCAAAGCTGAAAAAGAAAGTCAAGAACATACACGAAGTCCGTGCTGCTAATCGCAGGTTGTCTGAGAAGGCGAAACCTGAGGCGTACGGGGCCATTCCTTGATCCGGGGCGCCAGCAGAGCATAGAAGATTAAAGTCAAGAAAAAAGACTGAGTCTGTCATGCGGATCCAGGGAGTGTGTCTGGGAAGGCCAAGGTCGAAGAGAACGTGAGGGTAGGACTCCGGGTTGTCAAGAACGAGAGCTGGATGTGGAGGGAGGAAGAACGAGGGGCGAAGGCATACTGGCACGTCTTATCCCCTGTTGCGCTAGCGTGACGCCATGTGTGTTTGGTACACAAAATTCGCCAATCTACCACTAGTTAGATGACCACCACCATAGCCTCATCTTATTTTGGAACCCAAACTACCCATCTTCACCCCCTTCATCAAGACAGTATGATGGCGACGTCCACCACACACAGCGTGTTACTGAGTCATATATGAAAGACTCACTCATCCACAAGGTACCATATTAATTGAAAGGTTGCCCGATCGGCGTCATGAATCGCAGAGGACACAACCGCTAACATAAACTAAAACTAGGAAATCGTACCCATTGGCTCCCGCGACGTCCAACCCATTACCTTAGAATCCAAGGAGTTAACGGTGGTGTGATTCATGGGCTGCCTCGTCCGCTTCACAAACCACCCCTGGCACAGCTGCTAAGGGGTGGTACATCTAGGCAGACAGCATGCGGTTATCATCAGAATGACCATCTGGATCCCCGTTGAGCGCAGGTACTAGATAATGCATCAGACCCACTGGCGCACCAGGATTGCAGCCCCAATTGATTATATCGGCTTCGTTAAGATAAGTATGCCTCTGGATTGGCAGGGTTGATGGCCTCCCGTCGTTTCTATCCCGGTAACAGTGCACAAGCAGATCCAGTGGGTCCTGTTTGACA
Source organism: Tuber aestivum (assembly GCA_900010015.1). NCBI lineage: Eukaryota > Fungi > Ascomycota > Pezizomycetes > Pezizales > Tuberaceae > Tuber > Tuber aestivum. Next base: position 143,518 of record LN891136.1, on the reverse strand, counting down.
GGGTTCAAGAATAGCCAAGTACGTAGCGTTTCATGGCCTTCAATGAAGACTAACTCGACCAAAGGTAGTGGTTCGTCGGGCGACTAGAGGAGCAACCGGCGCCCCTCACCGGTAGCGCCAATAATGTACCAGATTCAGTGGTTTGGTACCCATCTGGCAATCATGGCGCACAATCCGCGGAAATCATAGGAATCTAACTCACAGAATTGCATGCCCTGGATGTAGGGGTGTCGCCAATGGAGAGTAAAACTTTTATCATCATGAGCCTGCCCCTGGCTTCCCCGCCGCCGGGACGGCCGGACCCAAACAAGACGCACCGCAGGGGGGCTCCCAAGGAGCGCGTTCCAATTTGTACCATTACATTTAGTAAGTAAAACCCTAATCTTACAGGGGAGATGATCTAACCTGTCAGCCATTGCCAGCAGTATGGTACAACAATATTGTCTGGAGGCGCTGCCTGGACCTGTGGCAGCTGTTGTTAAGGGGTATTCTGGCCCGCATTGGCAGCCTGGACTTCTGCAGCCTGTTGAGGGGCATTCGGACTGGCATTGGCGGCCTGGACTCCCAGCGCCTTTTGCAGAGGGGCATTCAGGGCACCTTGTGGAGCCGGCCCTGCGTTTGCCGCCAATTGGCTACGGTACCAGTGCATCGAGCCGCCCCCAACTAGGTCTGCTTGAGGCATAGAGCCTAGATCGTCATTCTGGCCAGCATCATCACCCTGGACTCCTCCTGCTTCTTGATGAGGGGCGTTCGGCGCACCTTGGAGAGCCGGGCCTGCCTTGGGGGCTGGCAATAAATGTCCCCAGTTAGCTGGGGTGCCAGGCGGGAGTAACGTAACATCAGTGGCCACGCCTTGTGGGGCGATTGTTGAGCCCTGTTCTCCTTGACCTGCTTCAGCTAGTATAGTGTGCGTCAACCTTTTGCCACAATCTTTGAGAAGATGAATAATGGCATCATCGATCGCGTTAATCCTGGCAGGGTTCTGAGAAGCTTGTGCTGTCACTAGGCTGTCGCAAGCTGGGCCCAATCTCCCCATACGACAGAGGATGTTCAAGAAAACATTGTTTGGTAGAGCATGGACCTTGGTATAGTTCCTTGATAGCATCTGATCTGTGACTGTCTGTCGCCATTTATCATAGAGCTGACCATTGTCGTTAGTAAATCCGACAAGTGTTTTCTGCTGGCTCATTTTTTGACCTTGGTTGGGGCGCTTGAAACCAATTGTCCCGGTCAGCGTAATATCGGGAATCCCGTACGCTTGCCGCGGCGGGGCGTTCACCCCCGGCCCGACATTGGCCATGTGGAAGTACTATAAATAGTTGTTATCTGCGTTCATTTCGTCAGATTCAGGGTCTAGATCGTTGAGGGACTTGATATTTGCGTGTTGTCGATCTCGCGAATACTGTGCATCGTGGATACTTTAGTTAGTACGCCAGAAACCTCCCTTCCTATATGCAATGATTACTTTATATATCAGAGTCCCTGACGCTTAGGCAACTTGAACAATTTCAAATTTCAGACCTTGACGCTCAAGAGGTCGAGGCAGTTATCTGATTCATGGTAGAAATACCGGACGGAAAGGTCCTATTGAAACCATATTCTAGAACTTCAAAGCGAAGATAGTGGATCACACGTGACGCGGCACCCCCTGCGCTAAACCTCTTTCACATTTCAATGCGTCTACCTCCTGGACCTGCTGGCATCCTTCCATGCGCACCCCCCTAAACCAAATCATTCGATTCACAATCCTGTATTTACTACACAATCTTTTAAACACTGACTACACTCGCTGCTGCCATGCCCGTCAAATGTTCGTTTTGTCGTCGGAAATATGCCCGCGCCGGTCCTTACTAGAAGCATCTACGACCGGCGCACGGCAATCTAGGCATTCCCCAGTTGTTCACGATACAGCATACGCCCTGTACTGATTGTATTAACCAAGCGGAAGGCAGCGCGTTGCTCCCAAACCCGCTAACCCAAGGCGGGGAATAGACGGATTCGGATTCTGAATCCGATGCAGACCCGTGCGGATGTAGACCCGACACCCCCACTGACAAGGAAGCAATGGTCAACTCCTCCCTAGCGCCCAGCCAACTGGCGGATCATCCTCCTGGAGGGCAACCTGTTGGATATGTAAAGGGATTTGAAGAGGAGCTAAGGAATCTGAGCGCAAACCCGTGGGCTCCCTTTCCGACTGCACACGGTTTCAAACTTGCCTCTTGGTTCATTGAGAGTAATGTCCCGAAGTCACGGATTGATGAGTACTTTTCAAGCGGCCTCGGTGATTCGGCATCGGTCAGCTACTGTTCAATGCATACGCTTGAGAATCACCTCCGCTCACTGGATCCGTACGGCGCATATCTACAATGGTTGGACGGCCGAGTTGATGATGGCGAGAGAACATTGCCTTTCTTGTACCAGAACATCCTTGACTGTGTCAAACATCTTCTGCGCCAGATGGCGTACAGTGATGATTTTGTTCACGCCCCGCGCCGTGAATATGATCCAAATGGACCGAGGATATTTGCAGAAATGCACACTAGTGATTGGTAGTGGGACGTCCAATTACGGTTCCAAACGCCTGTACACATGGCAAGAGCCAAAGCCACTGACTGAGGACAGGAGACTCTTCCCCCCGGCGCCACTGTGGTTCCAATTATTGGAATGTCGGATCAAACGCATCTCAGCAACGTCTCTGGCGACAAGAAGGGATGGCCTGTGTATATTACTATTGCGAACCTTTCGTCGGCGAAGCGCACCAAACCCGGATCGATGGCAGTTCTCCTTCTCGCGCTATTACCTATCCAACCCAAGTTCTCAAAGTCCTCATCTGCGAACGAACTCCAGCGACAAATAAACGCCGATACTTTACAGGGCGTCTACAAACTTTTATTCGAACCCTTACAAGAAGTACCCCTGGAGGGTGTTCCAATCGACTGTGCGGATGGGAAAGTCCGGAGGTGCTTCCCTACGTTAGCAGCTTGAATTGCTGACCATATGGAAAACGTTGCACTACACGGAGTAAAATCCAATGCCTGTCCCAAATGTGCGGTACCTCTGGACATCGTGGGATCTTACTTCCAGAAACAGTACTCTGCAAGAGACTATGCGACATACGACCCTCTTGAACAAAAGAGTCGAGATCTAGGGGCGCGCCCGCGGTCCGGGAATGTCAACATTACCTTTGATGCTCTTGGTATCAAGATTGGGCAGAATCTCTGTTACGGGATTCACTGTGTTTCGGCGCCCGACCTGCACCAGCCTGATTTGCTACATACGCTATATCTTAGACTATTCAAGCATATGATGGAGTGGGTACAAGGGTTTCTCAAGAAATACGACCGACTGCAAGCATTTGACGACGCCTGGAAATCTTTACCACCATACCCAGGCTTCTTTGTAGTAAAAATGGCTTATCGTGAGGTTACTCAGTGGCATGGAAAGGAGACGAGGAACTTGGGGCGTTGTCTTTTGGGTGTTCTGGCGCTTGCGTTGAGACAGCCGGACGCTGCGCAAATGCAGCCTTTCAAACACGCCCTGGCCGGCGTCCGCTCGTTGCTTGATTTCAGTCTGATGGTGCAATACCGAAGCCATACACCTGAGACTATAGACTACATGGAACAATATCTCAATCGGTTTCACTCCACAGAGTATGTCTTCCTTAAATTCCGGGTTTCTAAACAGACACGTGCAAAAGTTCAGAACCAGCGGAGGGAACTGCGAAATCACAGCGTGCACATTACTCAACCACATACGAAAGCTAGACGTGATCAGATCCAGGACGAGGAGCGCGGCGTGGAGAACGACCAGCGCATGGATCTGATCCATACAGAATCACATTTCAACTTTATCAAGATGCATCTATTGGACCACTTCCGCGAACACATATACCAGTTTGGCAACATTCTGATGTATTCTACCGAGTTTGGTGAGCTGGCGCATAAAGAACAAATTAAAGGTGGAACACGACGTTCAAATAAGAATGATGCCACACCACAGATCCTGCGCAGCTACGGCCGGCACCATGCGATCCGAATGAGACTCCTGAACCTGGATTCCCTTCGAAGGCACAGAGCACACATCTCAGCCGAGGTAGTTGAACTTTTAGACACAGCGGGTCTTAATTCGGGGCACGCCACACGTTGCAGGATTCTCAAGGGATATAGCGGGCATGTTGCGAGCCTGGATGATTTTTGCCAGGTGGTAGGCATCTCATGCGATAGCATGTGTCGCGAAATCATTCGACACAGCCGGCAAAGTCTAACCACAGAACGCCGGCTTCCCGAAGATCCAGCTGAACTTAAACTATTCCCTTATGAGCTACGAAAGCAACTTGAAATACCTGTCCTGGCCTTTCAGGAAACAGATGTTTACGACATCCACAGGGCACAATCTACCGGCGCCAAACTCTGCCGGAACCAGGCGAGTCGCAAAGATTGGATTTGGGTACAAGCAGCGGGATAGCAAATGTATGGTGCGCTACGTGGGCGTCTCCCAGGGAAAATAATAGCGCTCTTCAAAATCCGCGACTACAGGTAAACCGAGAGTGTGTACCGGCTAGCCGGTGTTCAGATGCTGAGCGTCCTTAACCCGGGGCGCCCATCCGAGTTTCACGAGCTTGTCACCGTACAGCTAAGGCCAGATGCGCCACGTTTTACAATAGTGGACATCGGGACGATCATAGGGCTGGTGCACCTGGTCCCGGAGTCTGACCGGCGATGGCTTGTCAATAGTCGAAGTGACTTGAGGACGTTCAATGAGATTTATTGAGTAATTGTGCAAGAATAGGGATTTTGTGAAGCACGGCGCGGACTCAGGATTGCCGACGGAGCCAATCTGAGATATCCAAGTCACCACCTTGCAAGGGCGGGAGATCAAGGGACCAGGATAATGTGAATCGTGCGCCAGGCCCTTGCGCCTGGCGGGTGAGTAATATAACGGGAAGTCCGGGCTAAGACGATGCCAGCAGGTCGTCCTTGCTCAGACTCCAAAACAGTGCATTTCTATAGACAGGTAGCAGAACTTGAGAATAATAAAAGCCAGAGGGGCATAATTGAAAGTAATAGTAGTAGAGATTAAGACTGCACCGCGGAAGGAAAGGGTTAACTTAGAAAGTAAAAGCCCAGAAGCCCGCCGGGCCGGGGGTTCCTCCACTCTACCTTCCTGCCGGTGAGGCATCATGATGGCGGTAGGAACACAATTGGAACTGGCTTCTGGGAGAGAACGAGGGACAGGAAGGCAGGGAGCAGGACGGAGTCCAGATGTCGGGAACCCACGAATTAGGATCCAGATATGCTGGCGTGAGACTAGAGCACTGTGCATGCAGACAACGCACAAGACTAGACTAGACATGAGAGGATGAGAGCCGAGAGGCAGGGTGTAGAAACTAGAAAAGGTGTAGCAGCGCAAGACATCGGGATAGTGATCGAAACTGGGAGATCACTTAAGACCCAGTCAGGATGGATGGAGGTGGGGGGGGGTGCAACCGGCCGCACCAGGGCGTGCCGACAGGACTCCTAGCACATGGGATCAGGGGTGGAGTTGAGGCGGAGATCTGGACCCCCAGGATGGAGCAGGGTGTTGTGTCAGGGATCCGGACGCCCAGGATGCAGCTGGGTGTCGAGCTCGATCCCAGGATGCACGGGACACACAGGACAGGAAAGAAAGCGCAGGCGCGTCAGGACGCAGCGCCCAGGCGTTAGACACAAGCGACTTTTTTTGCTGATGTATACACCCATCCGATACAACTAGAAATTAGACAAAACCAACATATGTCCCAAGTCTCATACGAAGTTACCGATACAGGTCATTTCCATATGATTATACCCTTTTGGTAGTGGGATGACCAATCACCAATAAGCAGCATTGAGGATCCAGGAAAGTGGGTATTCAATGCTGAAAATTATTCCAAGAAAGTTGGAATCCATGATGAAGCAATAGATTTCCCGTGGGATAACATTGTGGTATGGAAAGAACATACAATGTATGTGTGATATGTATGCAAGAGGAAAGGGATGATAGCTCCCTTTACTTATACAAAGGTGGACTGCGATATCACATGGAAAAATGTCCCAAGGCCATACCACCAGTTCAAGAACCTATTTGAAGGACCAATAGTAGCCTAGTTGCCACCTCACTGATTATTCCACTATAAAATTGAACTCTTAACTGGGATGCAACCACCTTGGAGACCAATTTAGTCGCCAAGCAAAAAGGAGCGGAAAACTCTAAGCGAGTACTTGGACCAAATACTGTTGTAAGCAAAAATAGTTCCAAGTTCATCATCAGGCAGGGCACCAGTACTCTTCATACCAAAATCTGGGGGAGGACTCAGACTATGTGTACACTACTAAGAGTTAAACATGGTAACTATTGCTAACAAATATCCTCACCCTTAATGACTACACTTAGGGATATGATCATGGGATTGGAGATACTTTCCAAAATTGACCTAGATGTGGCTTTCTACCACATAAGACTACCACAAAAAGGTAAGTCGAAGTCTGCTTTCAGTTACCACAGAGGCCATTTCCCATCCCTGGTAATATCCTGAGGCATGATTAACACCCCCGCAACTTTCCAAAGCAAGATACAGACTATACTACTCTGGTTCTTGGACAGCAGAGTAGTTATTTATATGGATGACATCTTAATCTACGGTAACAACAAACAAGAACATGTCACGCTAGTTCAAAAAGTTATGCAAAAGCTGCTGGAAAATAAGTTGGCAATATCAATCAAGAAATCCCTTTTTCTTGTCAAAAGTGTTAAATTCTTGGAATATATCATTTGTGGTACCTGAGTTGAGATGAGCGAAAGAAAGGTCAATGCCACTGTACAATAGAAGCACCCAGAGTCAGACCAGGAAATACAGGTATTTATGAGATTTGCAAATTTTTACCGCAGATTTATCAAAGATTTCTCTCCTATTTGCAAACCTATAATGGAATTACGAAAGGGAAATCCAAGGGATTTCAGATGGAACAGCGAGGCTGATGCCTGGTTTGAATAGCTAAAAGAAAAGTTCATTACAGCACCAATTCTCTGCCACTTCAACTCGCATCATAAGATGGTAGTGGAAATGGATGCTAGCGACTTCGTACTCCCGTAGGTACTTTTGCAATTCATTGAAAACAGACTACACCCAGGCACTTTTCATTCAAGAAAATTACAGGTGGTGGGAGGCAACTGGGATATCCACAACAAGAAATTATTAGTGATTGTGGAAGCATTCCAAGAATGACAGCATTACCTCATAGGAACTGATAGGCCAATCACTGTTTATATGGACCATCAAAAGGTATCATATTCCCTAACAGCCAAAGCATGCAGTGGTAGACAAATTAGGTGTACTCAAAAGTTGGCTGACTTTGACTTCAAAATGTTTACAGACCCAGATCAAGGACCGGTAAGCCTAACTCTTGAAGCAGACGGCTAGAGTACTATCCTAAAGGGGGAGCTGCACAAAGTGAACAGTACATTTTCAAACCTGAACACTTTTGTAACATGATTCAAATTTCCATAGTCCTTGAAGAAGACAATGAAATGAATCTAGCACTGGTCATATCAAACAACCAATACCAATTTTGAGCAATGTGCCTAGATCCAAAATCACTCCTGCCTACAAGAGGCACTGCCCATGCAGCAGGCCACAATCTGTATACTCTACACCATTCAGTCAGCCCAAGCAAGGGATAAGGGCTTGTTGACTCTGGAATCGCAAATGCAGTTCCCGAAGGAACTTATGGTCCAACAGCTCTAACAAGCAGACTAGAGACTAAACATATGATTGATGTCAAAGCTGGCATCATAGATGCAGAATACTGCAAAGAAGCAAAAGCTATATTGTATAACTTGGGAAAGGAAGATTATCAAGTGCAAGTCAAAAGCAAAATTGCACAACTGATTCTAGAACAGATCTATACAAGAGACCTATTGGCAGGTATGAAACTGGATGACACCGAGCAAGGTGACCAAGGTTTCGGAAGTACTGGAACTGGCATGGAGGAAGTACCCATCAGCAACAAAAAATTCTTCATCTGAGATGTAGACAGCCTGTACCAATGCCGAGTTGTATTTCTTTGTGTCACCTGCACCCTGTGCATCACGATGCTGGTTGCAGCACCCTACTTGATCCTTTGTGTCTCGCCTTCCAGCCCGGACGCCCCCTTACATCCCCTGCATCATGTCACCACTGACCTCATCTGCACACTTCTAGTACCAGCTGGCTCCTCGGTTGAACATCTGGATCACGTCCCTATATTGCTACTACAAAACCATCGCTCTGGTCACAGCACTCGCAGCCTTGCGTCGGCCTCCCCACCTGATGCTCAGCTGCATCCTCCATCCTGTGGATTCCCACCTGGTACCCTCCTCTATTACCGCGATATTTGGACTACATCCTATGGCAGCCAACCCTCCTTTCAAATCCATACCATGAGCTCCTAGTATCACCCCCTCCTGATGCTCCTCTCCTGGCTTCTTTCTTCAGATTCCCTCACTACGTCATGCAACCATCCGACAATGCATCCAGTTTCTCCTGCCTGCTCTCACTACTTCGGGATAATCTCAGACTTGAAACCTAACACCCCGTACACTCCCGCTTATGCTCTCCTGTATTGTCTGCTGGTTGCGATCCGTCTGAGTATCTTCCTACAGGGCTGTGACATTCATACCGGGTGATAGACATTGGATCCTTCATCGCATCTCCTATCTGCAATATTGATTACCCATTGTAGGCAAGCATGTCATCGTTTCCTTACAGCAGGTTTGTGGATCCTCCGTTGGACACTTGATTGCTAGGACTTTCTCTTAATCATATTCTATTATTTCTACATATAGCTTGCTATCAAGAGACCTTCATCATTCTATGCCCATATAGCCAGTTTGTTGTAGGAGGATTCGCATCCAGTGTTACATGTTCTGAGTGTTGTATAATCAATGCGTCTGCACAATGTTTGTCAAGATATGTTATTGAACATCTGTAAATCAATGTGACTGTTAACCACCCATCACCCCTCTGCCTCCAGAACCAGGTAGGCTTACCCAAGTATCACACATATGTCTACCATAATAAACCTTTGCACATTGGGTGTAAGCTAAACAGTAACAAGTTCAAGTAATTCTGACGGACGCTTATAGTTAACTGCACTTAATATCTGAACACAAGCGAGTTAATGTGTTGTCTTCTGGGGCCTACAATCTCGCAGTTTGAAGAGTGCCAAGAGCTTTCCCGGAAGACAGCCGTGGAGTGTCCCATACATTTGCTCTCCACCTGCCTGGACCCAAACCCAATCAATCTGGCTAGCCTGGTTTCGAAAAAGCCCAGATCCCATAGATCTTGCCTTGTAGATCTTGTCAATATTGGTTTCCTGAAAGGCTGGAACCGCAATTTTGAGTTGCATCAGCAGTTCAACGGGAAGGCATCAAAGTATGACAGGGTTATTGGGGAGGGGATGCTCTACGGGCAGCATCTGAGGGTTCTATCAGCTTAATTCAGTACTCATGGTTGCAGTGGTGATACTCAGGGCATTGCAAAAGTTGACCAGGCCTGTGCTATTACCATGGTGCCTCTTGCGGACTCGAAGATGTGACTCGGCCCCCAGTGCAGATCTGGTACCGGTTTTGTTCAGAAGGTCGACAATGTCTGTAGGAATATGAGCTCCTTGGCGTCTTCGTAAATCTAGGTTCGAAAGCCTTATTCGTATCACGTGTTGTGGCTATAGCTGCTCCGAATCTGCCTGGAGGCGTTGTTTTTATTCAGTTGTTACCAGCCATCCTTGGTCTGATCCTTATGTGCCAGCTCCGCAAATTAAGTTGAATACATGGGAGTATTTCGAAACTAGTATGTGTGATCACGGAAGTGAGAGAGCAGATCCGTCTTGATGAAGTTGAAATGACATTTTGATTGAATCAATTCCATTTGTTAGTCATCTTCCTGCCTGTGACACTGCTTGCATATTTTCCATACCTTCGACGTGTAGTCAGATTCATTCAACTGGACTTGCAGATACTGTATCCCCCGGACCTGATCCTTAGGTTGGGCTCATGTCTCGTTCAACATTCTAAATTCTAAGAACATATCCTTCGTGGCCTGAATGCTGGGGAGATGTTATTCCATATAACCTATAGTCTCTACTACATAACTTTTATATTGCGCCATCAAACTGAACTCGAGTAATGACCAAACGCAAGCAAGTGCATGTATGAAACGTCGCTGCTACATACCGTCTGGCAGTCTCAACGTGACCACTAAACCTGCTAAAAGCCATTGCCCCAAATTTCTCCTCTCTTTCCCTTGCCATTGTGTAACCTCACGGTAAGTTTTTTTGGGAACAAAGAACTTAGGGTATGGTGGCAAAGACTTCCAAGCATTATCAAATGCTGGTAGTCACCCATTTGTCTTGAGAAATCCTTGAATCCAATCTATCATGTGCTCAAACAGTCCCAACTAAATCATATGAAGGAGATCGGACTAGTGCAAGTCTAGAACAGAGACCTATTGGAGCCAGTAGAAAATGATACCCCTGATCTTGACACCCAGAGCGTCAAGTGTAGGGTGGATCACGTCTGAATCTGACATCTCTGCCTTGATGTGAAGTGGCTGCTCGAGTTTCTCATATGTCGTGTGATCTTGGACCAGATATGCGGTATTTGCATTGGCACCTAGCTGGTGTGGATGAACCTCACATTTAGGGTAGGCATTGGATTTTATTCCATGAAGGCCAAAGTTTCCCATGTGGTCCACAATCCACACAGCCAATATTGGGTAGTACCTCTAGATGTTCCCATCCACACAGTCAATGGGGATGCCATCATGCATACCATCTTACAACGGCTCAAAAAAGAGTTCGAAGATGCCGTTAAGGGTGTCAGCATTCATTTCTCTCTGGGATCTGTTTGCTGAAACCGACTGGGCTAACTTATCCGGGATTAGTAGAAGTATAAGAAGGAGAATAGGCTTCGATCCAGGCCTGTTATGGCTAGTCGACACAAGATTTCCTATCCTAATGTACACCGGCCAGGCCTTCTTTTTACCACAGAAGTTGGTAAGATAGTTCTGATCAGATAATCGCCATAATTGGAACAGCCATAGTACCATGTGGAAGGGTTTCGTGTCATGGGTTAGCCAGATCTTTAGTCAAACGGTAAAAAGAAATTGGTATAGTACTTGAACTTCCAACCACCAGTTTGCAGTATGCATTTTAGCATATATTGTGTATCCATTGTGAGCATATTCACATTGCGGTGGGTAAATAAGATCTTCTCAATAGGTTATCCGAGGAAGAAGATATCGGACAGAATCTCGAAGGTTACGGTGAAAGAAACATAACGTTCTCATACCATCATCCACTTCCCCTTCATACCAGCACAGATATGGCCCATATGGATCCAGCCTACACAGATGGTTCTTGAGTATATGTATTGAAAGGTAGCCGATGGATACTGAATTACCAGGGCCACTTGAAAGAAACTCATTAATACACAACTTGGGAACTTTGCTGTGAATAAACCAAGATGCAAGTTTGAAATTGTGCGCCCATGGAGATCCACGCCATGTGCCCTCTGCTAGATTGTGGTTGTCTCATTCAAATCCCTCCATCTCTCTAATGCATTCTGCAGTGGTAGGAAAAATTGTCAGTTGGCTGGCCGCTGAGAATACGTCGAACACACTGAGTGATTCCATACCGACCTCCGCTGTAACCTCGGATTCAATAACTCAGATAAGTAATCCACGGGATCACCCTCAGACTCTTAGTTGGAATCTGTCTGATCATTTTAGTGGATAGCATCCTGGCAGCATAATTGGTCAAATTTACTCTGGTGAAAAGGTTGATCCGAGGTGGTCGGCCACATAGTTGATATGAGCAGAATGGGTAGATTGGCATGGGCGCTGCACAGGTGTTTCTGGTAAGGGCCTGCCTGGATGTATTTGCAACAACAATAAGAACATTTGGTAGGTATTATAAGAGGGAGTACTATTGAATTTTTGAAGTGCAACGCGAGTATTCAGATGTGAGCAGAGTATTCAAGTTTTGTTAGGTCATTCAGGGGAGCTCGGTCATGGTGTCCCCGAAAGGGAACTATAGTCGCAGTAGTTTAGTGTATGCCCTGCGTATCTGATAAGCCCCGGGGAGAGAGTTTGATTTTAGGTATTCAGTTCCGCTAGTACTAATAATTTGTTCCCAATTTCGCAGAGTCACTGGACATACTAGGTTTATAATCGTCATACAGAGGCTTACTCTAACATCAGTATCAAGCGAAGTTTGATTACTGTATTGAGCATGTTGAAAAATGTTCCTCATGACTAGGATGTCAGGAACCCTGATGTATAAGTGGAGGATCAAGAATGTAGGAGTGTCATACCAGAAAGACTTTCCATAAGATACATTATCTACAACGCCTATTATATCCATACCCTGAAAAGTTCAGATGAAGATGAAATTGCTGAAAACAATAACGTACAATATGTCTATGTGGTGACTGTGGCCAAGGGAAAGTGTTACACATATGAATACACAGACCTTCCCCGCGCACAGACCTCCTAAAAATCGCGAAGATTTCATAGCCGACACCCCCCTCCGGCCCCGCGGTTGGCCCTGGGCGCAGTAATAGTGTTTCCGGAATTTGGCGTCCCGACAGTATAAACCGGTGAAAACGAAGCATGCTTCATAACACTGTATACATCGTCACCGTCCGTCCGGCCGGAAGCTGTTGGCAGGATATATAAGAAGGGACCTGGGGCAGTGTCAGAAAAGTAGAATAAAGTCAATCGGACAGGTAACCGTGGAGCTACGAGCTAAGCCAGGTTGATCACCTCAAACATGGACAGAAGGTGTTGGGACGAGATCGCCAACTGTCCAATGAGTTATCGGGACGTGCCCGTATGGACAAGGCACGGAGCCCAGTCAAGTGCTCGCACAGTATGGAGCCAACCGGAGGCGTATCGGTGGATGAGGAACTTTGCCACGACGTTGACTAGTTCCATCACAGCGAAAAGTCCTCAAAGTCAATGCAGTCAAGTTGTGAAGACAAGGAGGGATTTGATAAGACTCTCGACTGAGCTGATCACTCTAGTCAGAGTAAGGAGAATTGTGAGTTGGCTCGAGGTGAGACTACTCGCTCATACCTAAAACCTCCCAGACGAAGGAATCATGCCCTTTCGCCGGAGATGTTTCGAATGCCCTCGCAGAAAACACGACAATGCATGGAGACGGTAGTCCGAGCAAGACGCACAGTATGTCAGGGTCAAACGGGATCCCCATACGATAGTAAGGGATAGGAATGAGGAACAGTACATTGTTTGGTGATAGATAGATGTAGCCCGCGACCACCCAGACATGGAATATAAATATCGACATGCCTCCTTTGCTTTCAGACATCCTCCGTCTCCGCTACACCTCCGGTCATTGAAAATATTTCCTAATCGGGAACGACTCAACACCGAGGAACTCTCACCACTTTTCTTTAGCCTTGCACCCCCCCGCCGGGGGGTGCAGGCTGATGCCTTCCATCCTTTCGCCCAACGGGGCCTCTCTTCTGCTCTCTCCCCCACCTGGCATCTCGCCTCTGCTGGATGGGGGTCCACTCCTCACCCTGGGGGCCTCATCGTGAGGCCTCTCTCCTCCCTACCCCGCTTCTGCTACACCTCGCTTAGCAGCTGCACGGTCGGCTTTGGCGGCTGGGTTGATGGTTGAACGCTCAGTTGGGCTGGTGGTCCTCTGGGCTATCGGGAGTGGCTGGTGGTGGGATCCCTTCCACTACAGTGACGCTATCTCTCCCAGAACAAGAGACTATATGAGAGACGCGGTAAAACACCAGCTACTCCTGTGACCCCAGTTGCAGCCTCCTACCGTATCGCTTGACCGGATCCTTTCTTTGCCTTGCCCTCTTCCTCTCCTCTCCTCCGGGATCGGCTGGCACCCTACTGCCAGGGCCCTCGGGCCCTACCACCACCAAGGGGCAGTGCTTCGGCCACCCTTCCTCCTTCCCTCTGTGCCATATCAGCTGGTGCTTCTCCCTCTTCTGCCACCGTCGCGGCAGCGCTACTATCCTTCCTGGCTCTGATGTCGCGCATCATCCAGCCTTTCCACCTCCAGGCTCCTGACGCCCGGGGTCTACCCCCCCCCTCCTCAGCAGTATCGGCTGCCCCACTCCATCTCAGGTTGCTGGCATCTCTCGCCTGTCTTCCTCTCTCCACGCTTGCGGCCCGCCCC
>LN891136.1:87095-107397 GCA_900010015.1 Tuber aestivum | reverse complement strand
CAATATTCCTCCCCCGCCTCCTTTCGCATTATTGTGCTCCTCCAGAGTGTTTTTCGAAAATCCTAGAGAGGATTGTTGCCTCTTGCCTATCCCTGATTGCCCACTCACGTGGCCTAATCAACCCAAACCAATGCTGCTCACTCCCCGGGCTTAGCACCTATGATGCCTGCGCTGCCCTCACCCATGAGATCCGCTGCCGCCAGAGGCCTGGGCTCAAAGCCTCGTCAGTCTTCCTTGATATCAAAGGGGGTTTCGACAACATCAATTCAACACTACTCACTACTTTCATGAAGTCCAGGGGGGTGCCTCCATACATCTGTGCCTCGGTCCAATCTTTCCTTTCTAATAGACATTGTCGTCTTCTCTTTCAAGGGTCTCGTAATGTGTTCTCTCCAGTGCGGGTGGGCGCGCCACAAGGGTCTCCTATCTCTCCCCTTCTGTTTGTCATCTATGTGTCTCCTCTTCCTTTGGATATTCCCAAGGGAATTAAGTTTTCCTATGTTGATGATTTTACTGTTACAGTGGCTTCTTCCTCTTACAGGCGCAACGTGCAGCGCTTACCACACTACTTCTTGGCATTGAAGAGAAGGGCGGGTGCTATAGGCATGTCCTTCTCGGTGCCCAAGGCTGAACTTTCCCACTGGAGGACCTCTAGGGACCACAGAGCCTGTTGCTTCACCCCTGTCACCCTGGACGGCACTCTCTTCCACCCTGCTGGGCTGATTCGCTGGCTCAGCTCCTGGTTTACCCCTAGCCGGGCGACCTCTCCCCACTTCGCAAAACGATTGGCGCTCACCCAGGGGTCTTTCGCTATCATAAGACAACTCTCTCCTCCTGGTAAAGGGCTGCCTCCTTATCTCAAGTGGAGGCTCGCCGTGGGACTCATCCTTCCCATCCTCTCCTCCCGGGACGATCTCCTGGTACCAGACTCCTCTGCACTCCATAAGATGGAGGTTTTTTGGAACCGAGTCCTTCGATAGGTGACCAACTGCTTCCACTCTACCCCTACCTCCATCCTCCCGTGCCAGGCCAGCATCCCCCCTCTGGTAGTCCTCCTTCCCCACAAGGGCCCGATGGCGGGCTTGAGGATGGCCTGGTCTCCTCCCGAGATCACCCTGGCCTCGGCCAGGCTCCCCCTGTCCGTTCCCTCCGCATCACCCACCAGGGGCCCAGATTCCAACCGGGGCCCGGTCTATTGGGCTGATAGGCAACGCATACCCTCTCCTCTCGAAGACCCCCAGGCCCTCCCCCGCCGTACGATCCCACCTCTCTATTGATAGCATAGCTCCCTCCCTTGCCCACGTCGCTGCCAAGGGGCCCCTTCCAGGCCTGAACAGGCACCTGGTCCCTGGGACGAACAACAATCTCTCCTCCTCGCAAAAGTACTCCCTCTTGAAGGCCACCACTCGCTCCCTTCTCTTCCGGGACTGCATACTACAGGCCCCCCCTCCGCCATACTACGCCTACCCCCCACCCGAAGCCCCGCACCATTTTATGGGGCTGGACCACTTTCTGGCTGGACGAATACATCAAGTGAGAGCAGGAAAGAGCTATCTAGCAGCCCATACCCCCTCGAACGAGCCAGACAAACCCACCACTTGGTCTGCCTGCGGCCTTGAGCCGGAGACTATGCAACATGCTGTCCTCTGCTGTCCCTCTAAGGCCCCCTGGAGGCTACTCCATATCCCGGGAGTGGACTCCTTGGGCCATGAGGCTCCCGCGTGGGCGGATACGGACCTCCTATGGGGTCTCGCACGATACATTTCCGATACCAGAACCAACTTTCCCCCCGCGATGGGTGGGTGTCGCGCGTCGCCCGGCACCAACCTTGTTTCAGATTGAAGTGATATTTCCCCTTGATGTCTTCCCTGGCTTTATTTGACTTTCCTTGCTTTATCTTTTCTTCGTGCGGAAGGAGTCTTGTCTTTCCTTTTGCGATTAGTGGCCCTGGGGGGCGCAGTGGGTGGTATTACTCACAGGCGGGAATTGCTAGTGGAGAGATATTTCGTTACTGTTTGTTGTTTTTGACATTAAGGTTTTCTTTTTGCAGTAGCTAGCGCTCCATGCAGCTTATTGTACCTTAACAAAGAATATATGAGTTAAACAAAAAAAAAGCAAAAAGAATCCTTAGCTTTCAGACACGCTCCGCACCCTCTACATTCCTCTCGCTTAAAAACATTACCGCATTCGGCCAGGTAAAACTTCAGGGTTTTGCGTGGCAACCATCTCCATACACCTAATTCCTTCTCTCGCTTAGGCTTCAGTCTCTAAGTGCACAGCCCCCTCACTACCCCGCACAGCCCCCTTCATCATGGAGGGGCCTGGTCTGGGACCTTCATGGTCTGCCTCTCGAGCCTCCAACCGCTCTGCCCCCTACGAGTCAAGGACTCCAACTCCCTCCCTCCCTGCTCATCACTCTCTGGTAAGGGAAGAGGTAGCCCGCAATCTCCGCCACATAGGATGGGCAGCCCCCCCGATTCCCCCCCCAACTGACTCCCAGGTTCAAGAACTGTCTGCTAGCAAAGCCGTCCTCCTACCACTGCTCTGCACTGCCCTCTCTGGGATAGGCAGCATTATCCAAAGACTGGAGGCCCTCGAGCAGTCCGCCACCCCTGACCCCAAGGATCCTCCCTCTCTCCCTGCATTACAAGCTTCTGTTCGCGACCTCTCTTTAAGAGTCACGCCATCAGCTGCCCACCGCCCAGCCACCTCACCGGCCCTCCCCCCTCCTCCCCCTCCAAAACAGACTAGGCGCCCCACGCTGCCCCCCCCCCTCCTGCTCCCCCGGGAGCCAAGTACCCCCCTCCTCCCGGCTATATCCTAGATATCCTGGTTGAGGACATCGACTCCGCAGTCTAAGTTGATGGTGTGTGGTATGGTAACCCACACACCTTCCCGGCCAGACATCCACGCTCATTTGCAGCGTTCCAGTTCACACAGGGTGAATTCCCAGAAGAATCCACTTTCCGCCCAGGCCCCGCCCCCTCTTTCCTCACACTAGTTCCGCCCTCCTCCTCCTACGCCAGTGCTGCAGCCCCCCCAGGGGCCAGGTACAACAGACCAATGCTAAGGGCAAGAAGAAAGCAACCACTGCAGCCCAAGCTGCGGCGTCGGGCGGTGCCCCCTCCCGGGTCCGGGAGGCTGCCCTCCTTCCGGCTGCCCAACGTCGCTTCTTCGTGCCTTGAACCTCTCCAGTCCCTCACCCCCACAGAACACGCCTGGCGGCAACCGCCCCTGACATCATTGCCTCCGTTCTTCTGGAGGCAAACTGCCCCTTCCCTGTTTCCTTTTCAGCCACTGTCAATGCACGTGGTGTTATCACCCTCTTGGCTACCGATCCCCTCACCCCCGCAACCAGCTACTCCCCCTACTACGAGGCACTTGCCAACAAAATCAACCAGGCCTTCGCTGTTGGAAACAATCCCTACCGCCCTTTCCATCCCGCGCCTAACGAGGTCCAGCTGGTCATCCACGGCCTTCCAGTTGCCTTTCTCCTACAGGACCAAACCGACCTCTTCCCCGCACTCGCTGAGTCCATTAAGAACGCCAAGGATGTCAACATCTTTGGCGCCCGCTATCTCCAACCCGACCCCCTCCTTCGCAAGGCCACCACCTCAGTGGTCATTATTGTCGCCCCCTCCCATGTGGCCCATATTGGGTCAAAGATCCTCCTCTGCCCCAAGCTCCGTAACGTCCAGAATGCGGTCTCCAAGAACAAATTCATGCAATGCAGGCACTGCTGGAAGTTTGGCCATCCGGCCCCAGCTTGCTCTGCCACCATTCCCATCTGCCCGATCTGTGCATCGAACCACACAAGAGCCAACGACCTTTGTCCCAACCCCACATGCCCCAAGTTGGGCTTCCTCAAACCCGTTCTCAGCTGCTGTCCAGCCTCCCCTCCCAAGTGCGCTAACTGCTCCAGTGACCACCCCGCCACTGACCGATCCTCTCCCTCCCGTCCTTCCCAGCCGATGCAACAGTCCTCAGGGTGTGAGGTAGAAGATGAAGGGGAGGATGACACCATGGACCAAGACAATGCCCCACCGGGCAATGCCCGCACGCCCACTCCCCCCCTCTCTGGAAACGACTCCTTGGCCACCCCCAGACCCGTTGTGGCGCCAATTCCCCATGCCCCGGCACCCGCCTCACAGTCTGCTGCCTTCTTCGCCTTCCTAGGGGAATCCAGCAGCCCGTCTCCGTTTCCTTCATCTTCCTTTCATAAGTGATAGCACAACCCATGGATTCAATTTTGGTGGACCGATTGCCGCCATCCCACTCTTTCCTGCCTTTTCTTTCCATTGTTCAACATAACAGCTCAGGGAGCTAGAATGTTTTTCTTTCATTGTTTAACAGCCATACTGCGCTGCCATCTCCCCCCCAGGTAATGGCCCTCCAGGACCCCCCAGTCTGAAAAGGGAAACAACTGTCCTTCTCCATGTATAAGTGCTTCTCCCCCCCTGTCGCCTCCGGCCGAAAGCCTAAGGTAGCCTTCTTTGTCTATCAGGAGCTCCTCGGAGCCTACCCTGTTCTTCCCTGTTTTTTTGATCTGCGGGACCTTATGGCACTGGATATACACTCGCCTAAGGGCCTGTTTTTACCTTCTCTCCATGTTTTTCGGATTTACAATTTGTATTCCATTAATTTTGTGTCCTCTCACCCTCGAACGGTGTCGCCCGCAGATGCTTTTCCCCTTCATGATTTCCCCTCTCCCACCCTTGATGACTTCAACCTGCACCACCCCCTTTCTGACCCTTTGCGACAGTTTTCAGACCAGGATCTGCTGGTGTCCTCCCCATACTTCGAGGCCGCCTCGGAGGCTGGCTACAAGATACTCAACACCCCTGGCATCCACACCAGGTTCCCTTTCGACTTGGCCACCAGGCCGGGTGTACTTGACCTGGCTTTTGCCAATATGTTTTTGGCTCCTTTCCAGGATTCCTGGTCAGCTGATCTCCCCTCTACCGGCTCCGACCACGTCCCCATCCTTATCAAACTCTCCTTTCCCTCGATGCACAAGGCCCCTCTGAGCCCGGACTGGGACAAGGTGGACTGGCCACTGGTACTTGGGACCCTGCGAAGAGTCGACGTGCCACCTCGGCCTTCCCTCCCTACAGCTTCCACCCTCATCTCCTGGTTTGATCAACACCTTAGTGCCCTTTTAGCTCTATGGCTGGCCCCTGCCCCACTAAAACGCCCTTCACTTAGGTCCAAGCCTTGGTGGTCCCCGCTATTGGCGTCGCTGCCCGGTGCTTTCAATGCCGCTGCTAGAAGGTCCCGCTCCTCCCCCTCACCTACACTCAGTGCTAAGGGCCGCGAGGCCCGCTCCCTTTACTTTAAGGCCATCAAGAAGGCAAAGGCCGAGCAGTGGAATAGCTTCCTATTCAAGGGTGACTCCCGCTCGGTCTGGACGGCCGGAAGGCTGGCCACTGGAAGGGCCCCTGACCGCTTCCCCTCCTTTCCCGGTCTTTCCTCCCCCGAACAGATCAATTCAGCTCTCTTGAGTCACTTCTTCCCACACAAGACTCCTGTTCCGACCCCAGCTATCCTCAGGCCCTTCCGCGACTCACCCCCTCTCTCCCCTGAGGAGGTGCAAAGCGCCCTGTCTAAGTCATCAAACGGGTCAGCCCCAGGCCCGGACAAGGTGCCCTACGGGGTCTGGAAAAAGGTCCATGCCGGTAATCCCTCCCTTCTCGTTAACCTCCTCTCACCCCTGCTAGCCTTCGGCTTCCACCCTCCCTCCCTTAAAAAGGCCAATGGAGTTGTTCTCTCTACGCCAGGAAAATCAGACTATTCCTCCCCCGCCTCCTTTCGCATCATCGTCCTCCTCCAGACAGTTTCAAAAATCCTAGAGAGGATTGTTGCCTCTCGCCTGTCCCTAGTTGCTCTCTCACGCGGTCTCATCAACCCTAATCAATGCGGTTCGCTCCCTGGTCTCAGTACCTACGACGCCTGCGCTACCCTCACCCATGAGATCCGGTGCCTCCAGAGGCCTGGGCTCAAAGTCTCGTCACTCTTCCTTGACATCAAACCGGGGTTTGACAACATCAATTCAACACTACTTACGACATTCATGAAGTCCCGCGGGGTGCCTCCATACATCTGTGCCTGGGTCCAGTCTTTCCTTTCTAACAGATATTGTCATCTTTTCTTTTAGGGGTCTCATAATGTGCTCTCCAGTGCAGGTGGGCACGCCACAAGGGTCTCCTATTTCTCCTCTCCTCTTTGTCATCTATGTGTCTCCTCTTCATTTGATTATCCCCAAGGGGATTATGTTTTCCTATGTTGATGATTTTACTGTTACGGTGGCTTCTCCCTCTTACAGATGCAATGTGCAGCGCCTGCAGCATCACTTTCTGGCATTGAAAAGAAGGGCTGGGGCCATAGGCATGTCCTTCTCGGTACGCAAGACTGAACTGTCCCACTGGAGGACCTCAAGGGACCATGGGGCTCGTTGCTACACCCCAGTCACCCTAGACGGCACTCTCTTCCACCCCGCTGGGCTGGTTCGCTGGCTCGGCTACTGGTTTACCCCTAGCCTGGAAACCGCTCCTGACTTCCCAAAACGTTTGGCGCTCGCCCAGGGGGCTTTCGCTATCGCAAGACAACTCTCTCCCCCCGGCAAAGGCCTGCCTCGTTACCTCAATCGGAGGCTCGCTGTGGGACTCATCCTCCCCATCCTCTCCTATGGGGCTGACCTTCTGGTACTCAACGCTTCTGCACTCCACAAGATGGAGGTCATCTGGAACCGGGTCCTCCGATGGGTGACCAACTGCTTCCATTCTACCTCTACCTCGATCCTCCCCTGCGAGGCCAGCATCCCCGCTCTGATAGTCCTTCTTCCCCATAAGCGCCGAATGGCAGCCCTGAGGATGGCCTGCTCCCCACCCGAGATAAATCCGGCCGCGGCCAGGCTCCCCTCATCCTTTCCCTCCGCATCGGCAACAAGGGCTCCGGACTCCAACCAGGCCCTGTCTACCGGTCTGAAGGGGAACGCCTACCCCCTGCTCTGGAAGATCCGCAGACGCTCTCCTGCCGTAAGGTTCCATCTGCCTAGTAATGGCATAGCTCACTCCATTGCTCAGATCGCCGCCAGGGGAACTCTTCCGGGCCTAAACAGGCACCTGGTCCCTGGGATGAACACCAACCTCTCCTCCTCCCAGAAGTACTCCCCCCTGAAAGCTGCTACTCGGTCCCTTCTTTTTCAGGACTGGGCGCTACAGGCCCCCCCCCCTCTATACTATCCCTATGCTCCGCTGGAGGCCCCGCATCCCTTTATGGGACTGGACTGCTTTCTGGTTAGAAGACTACATCAAATGAGAGCTGGAAAGAGCTATGTAGTGGCCCACACCCCCTGGGACGAGCCAGACAAACCCACAACTTGCTCTGCCTGCGGCCTTGAGCCAGCGACTATGCAACATGCCATCCTCTCCTGTTCCTCTAAGGCCTCCACGAGACTGCTCCATATCCTGCGAGTTGATTGTTTGGCCTGCGAGGCTCCCCTATCGGCTGATAAGGATCTCTTGTGGGGCCTGGCACGATACATCTCCGATACCAGAACCGACTTTCCCCCCGCCATGGGCCGGGGAAGGGCGTTGCCTGGCACCAACCTTGTTTCAGATTGAAGGCGTGGTTCTTTCTGTTATCTTTCCTGAGTTTATTTGACTTTTCATGCTTTATGTTTGTTCTATGCGGGAGAAAGCTTGTCTTTCCTTTTGTGACTAGTCACCCTGGCGGGCGCAGTGGGTTGCATTACTCACCGGCGGGGATTGCTGGTGGAGAGATATTTCGTTACCGTTTGTTGTTTTTAATGTTAAGGTTTTGTTTTTGTCATAGCTAGCGCTCCATGCAGGTTCTTATACCTTAACAAAGAATATATCAGTTAAACAAAACAAAAAAAAGAAAATCCTTAGCTTTCAGAACATCCTCCGTCTCTGCTACACCTCTGGCGATTGAAAACTCAACACCATGATTTCTATCTCGGCTTTCGTTGTCTAGCACCACCACTCCCCCCCCAGCTCCCTCCATCTAGCCTCGCTACAGGAGGTGGGCTGGCTTCCCATCTCCCTTCGGGTCTTGATTTATTTCGTTATTCCCTCCGTTCCATCTCTGGTGGAGGCCTCTCATCTTCGTGATGTTTCGCCTCTTCCTACCCCGGCTCGCTTAGGCGTTGGCACGGTCGGCAACCCCCTTTTCCACCTTCAACAGATGGCCGGGAATAGAGTTGCAGTAGGAGCGAACAGCTTACAGGCTACGGTCGATCGCTCCATTCTCTTGCCCCGGCAAGAGGCTGCCTAGTCGGACGCGAACGCGGTTACCTATAGTTGTCGTTCCCGGAATTGGGTCTACACCTCCTCTACTCTGTGGGGCCTTTTTGGCTAGCAGGGGGTGGGATCCCTTCCACTACAGTGACGCTAGCTCTCCCAGAACAAGGGACTACATGAGAGATGGGGTGAAACACCTGCTTCGCTTTAGGCTCCTCTCCACGGTCCGATTGGCTGGTACCCTACTACTACCTCCTGTCAAGCTGGCGCCTTACTGCCTCACTTGTCGAATGTCCCGGAGGACACACGGTCCCTGGCACGCCTGCCACACACCTCCTCTCCTCGCTTCTCGGTCGCTGCCTTCGGGGTGGCCTGCCTTATACCCTCTGCGCCCGGAGCTTCAGCTCCCTCCTCCTGGCCCTCGTCATATGGCCTAGGGGTTCCTATGATGGATTTGAGTTGTGGCCATTGGCCTCTAGTGGGTTAGGTTTGGGTTTCTGCCTTTAGGTGTTTCAGTCTTGGTGTTAGGCATGTTCTTGGTTCACTGTCGGGTACCTAGCTTTCTTTTATTGCTTGGCGGTGGGAGTTATTGGTTCGTGGTCTATGGGAAGGATTTCGGGCAGGAGTAGTTTTTTCTACCCCAGAGGGTTTTTTTAGCTCTGTCGTTCGGCCTGGTCCGGGGGGGGGCAGTTTTTTAGGCATCATAGCTAGCGCTCTATATGCCTTTTTGTCCCTTAAACAAATAATAAAATGAGTCAAACAAAAAACAAAAACAAACAAAATCCTTAGCTTTCAGAATCATCAGCGAACGGAGAAGAGATCTTATCAATATATTCGTTATACTTTGATACATACTTTTGTTACAAGCTTTCTTGAGTACTCTCCCAGAAAACTTATTGGCCCCAGTTACAATCCGTTCAACTTAGAATTAGCTGCCGCCTAACACTATATTGATAACCTCTGGTCACCAAAGCCTTCACGAGAAGCCAGATCTTTCTACTCTCCAATACCCAAGATGGCTCAACGAACCATTACCGATGTCCCGATGGAAGACTCCCCAGTCATTGCATGTGACCCCTCACTATTTGCCTCCAGGCAACCAAGTCCCTTAAGTGGACGACCCAGATTCACGCAGTCCCCAAGATCGTTTTCGGCTTTACCACCACCATTGTCCACAGACTCAGCCTTTGCTGCCTTAGTATCGCAATGGCTTGGACTACTAGACCGAACCGCTCATGAGACCAAAAACGACCGTATGGTAGCTTACCACGCACTGTCAGACTGGGGAAGACAAATAGCCGATGGCCTAATGAAACTACAAGAAAGGCTTCGGGCCGGAGAAACTATCATCGCGGACGAAATGACTAAATGGAACAAGCGAGGCCAGGAATTGCAAACCAAAGTCTCTACGGAATTTGACCATTACCGCCTAGCTGTAGAACAGGCACTTCATCAACATCAAGGTCAACATGACCAACAGCGAGAAGCGGCCTCGCAGTTACAGCAACACATCGGACAGAGCGGCCAAGAATCCGTGCAAAGAGATGAGCACCTTTATGCCGTAATCAAAACATTGGAAACCAGGCTTGAGCAACAAGCCATAGCTGAAGGACACAAAGACCTCGCCCAGGTGGCCCACAACAAACCTTCAAAAAAACTTTCGAAGGAAGGCTAAGAGACCTTCAAAAAGCTACCAGCCCCGCAGCAAAACGAACCGAGATCGACCGCCACAAAACAGACGAACACATTAAGATAGTGTTCGATAAACTGGATAGAAGGATGCACATGGTCATTGCAGATGCAGTCAAAGCCGCTATTAAGGCTACACATTCAGAACGAGGAACCTCCATGGCCTAATCCAGAAGAAGAGGGAGAAGCCGAGCACCAGAGCGACAGGATGCCCCAGATGTGGGCTACTATGCCCTACCTCCGCCAAAGGATAAAGGAAAAGAACCAGCCAAACCCACTGGTGCCCCTGGCCCATCTGGAGGAGGTGGAGGGCCACCTGATGATGATCCCGATAATGGACCTCCATCTGATGACGGAAACGGACCCTTGAGACAGCCAGTCCAACAAAGACCACGTCGGACTGCCGCAGGCGACACAATGGAAGTAGATGCAAATGACCTAATATAGGGATTGGAAAGAGCATATGCTAACTCGCAGAAAAAACATGCGGAACCACCCCCCTCTTGTGAGAATAACGCTTACCAAGATGTAACGACTTAGCTAATCCAGTGTCAGGACTATTTCGCTCGAAATGAGCAACAGTGGACCGACGAGAAGCAAAAGGTCATCTCTGCCCTGGGGCGTATGAAGGGACCTGAAGTTGGACCTTTTACCAATTATTATCGGAAAAGTATGCAAGGGTTGGAAGGATACCTGGCGCGCCCGGAATTCAACACTTGCGTACAATTTTGCTCGGAAGTCCGGGACAGGTATTGTCCCAGAAATAGGGATCGAAAGACTATCGAGAAAATGAGGCACGAAAAATATTTGGGCAACATAGAAAATTTTCTCATAAAAATGGAGTCGCACAATGTCCCTGCCCAACTCACGGGAGTTGTATGGAGAAAGGCAGTCGAAGATAAGCTGCCAAAGAATTTATTATTGCGGTTGTCCTACGAGGACCACGAAAAGGATACAGCATGGCGAGCTCATGTCCGACACATTGGACATCAACATGAGGAGTACAAGGAGAGGATAAAGTTAGCGCAAAATGACCAGCGGAAATCCAGTACATCTAACCCGCGGAAACGAAAGGTCAACGAACCTTCAAGGCCAGGTGCTGATTTCAAAAATAAACGCGACTCGTCATCTGGACGAAATTCAAAGTTCGGCGGCGGATAGAAGAGGGCAATGAGTAAAGAGCCCGCAAAGCAGCAAAAATTTGGTGATGGAAAACGTGTGTACCATGACTGGAAAAAAGCACATGAAGGGATCCCCGAACCCCGAGTCAAGACACCACGAGAGAACCAAGGCTGCACTCGTTGCGGGCTCACAAACCACCAGTGGGCCGATTGTCGGAAAGATACTGCCATGAATCACCTCACCCAGCATAAAAATGCAGCCCCGAGGCCCAAGAGATTAGAGGTGCGAGAGAAGGCAAATTAGCCAACAATCCACCATGCGTGACAAGATCCAGCCCCTCGGATTTGGGAGATGAGCGATGAAGACTAAGGGATAGTCGCTTGTTGGTCTGTCGAAGTATACCCCCGAGAGGAAGAAATCCGTAATACCTGGTCCATTGACAGGAATTACACGGGGAGCCCTTACGAACCTTTGGGATGGGCGGCAAGGTCACTTAGCTAAGAATGACGGCAAGTGGTGCCTAAGGGGAGAACAAGACCTGTACCAAGCTGTACCCTCCCACAGGCGAAAGAATGAAAGGCCAGATTGGCAACAGGCAAGGTTGCGACCCCGTATTAGATGCAAAACACTCACTTCGGAGGTGACTGCTGACTTTTGATGGACGCATAGGAAGTGCAGTAGAGTCGCTGATACCGAACCGAGGAAATGGTCTAGTTACCGCAGGAAGAGTTCGGGAGGCACCCACGGCTACGGCGATGGGGGAGTCAGTGGGTAAGCGAGTAGTCGCACAGCATGCTTAGTCGTTACAGCACAACTGACCGCAATCGAAACATACCTAAGGCTGGGTTAAAAGGTCGATCCTCGACTCCATAGGATCTTTGGAGTTTGGTATGATTAAATATCATTAATCAGGGTAACAACTGCACAGGTTTTCTGAGGAGGCTTTAGGAGCCGAAACCACGCTGGCGCGGTAATAATCCCCGGCGCCAACAACCAACCACGCAATGACTTCGATTAAACGAAAACAGGGTAACCCCACCAGGGCCCCTAAGCGAGCAAAAATTAATGTTCCAACACCGGCGCATTACAACTGTCCTGAAGGCAACCCCTCATCAACCACGCAGGAAAAAGAGTCCCGATTCGCGTGTTATTAGACTGGGGCTCTAATATTTTCGTACTTAGCAGCAAATGGGTGCACGAGCTAGCACTACCTACTGAGACAAGGATCAAGCCCTTAGGCATTATGGGATTTGACGGAACTAGCTCTACAAGAGGAGGACGGCTATACACCCATTCAATACAACTAGAGATCGGACAAAACCAACACATGTCCCAAGTCTCTTGCGAAGTTACCGATACAGGAAATTTCGATATGATTATACTCTTCGGCTGGTGGCACGACCAACACCCGATAAGCGGCATCCAGGACCCAACAAGGTGGGAATTCGATGCCGAAAAATGTTCCGAACAAGTCGTAACAAATGATGAAGGAATAGATGTTGAATGGGACCACAACTTGGTATGGGAAGAAAATGCGATATATGTGGGACATGTACGCAAAGGGAAAGGGATGATAGCTCCCTTTACCTACCCGGAAGTAGATTGGGATATTGCATGGGAAAATGTTCCAAAGCCTTATCACCAATTCAAGGATCTGTTCGAAGGCCCAATGGTGGCAGAACTACCGCAGGCCCGATCGTTGAACCATAAAATCGAACTGTTACCTGGGACACATCCACCTTGGGGACCGATTTATTCGCTAACCGAAAAGGAATGAAAAATCTTAAGCGAGTATTTGGACAAAATCCTTAAAGAAGGAAAAATCGTCCCAAGTTAATCACCCGCAAGAGCACCAGTACCTTTTGCCCCAAAACCTGCAGGAGGACTAAGGCTATGTGTGGACTACCCAGGATTAAACAAGGTAAGCATAGCTAACAAGTACCCCTTACCTCTGATAACTACACTTAGGGATATGATTGTTGGATCAGAGATACTGTCCAAAATCGACCTCGACACGGCTTTCTCCCTCATAAGACTACCACTAAAAGACCAGTGGAAGTCAGCTTTCGGTTGCCCCAGAGGACATTTTGAGTACCGGGTAATGCCCTTCGGTATGATTAATGCCCCCGCAACTTTCCAAAGCATGATACAGACCATACTACGCGAGTTCTTGGATAATGGAGTAGTCATCTATATGGATGACATCTTGATTTACTCCAAAAATGAAGAAGAACATATCACGCTAGTTCAGAAGGTCATGCAAAAGCTAAGGGAAAACAAATTGGCGATATCCATCAAAAAATCAGTTTTTCACATCAAAAGTGTTGAGTTCTTAGGATATATCGTCAGTAGCACTGGAGTCGAAATGAGCGAAAGAAAGGTCGATGCTATTAGGCAGTGGAAACACCCGGAGTCAGTCCGGGAAATTCAGGTATTGATGGGATTCGCAAATTTTTACCGGAGATTTATCAAAAACCTTTCCGCGATTTGCAAACCCATAACGGAATTACTAAAAGGAAATCCGAAGGATTTCAAATGGAACAGTGAGGCTGATGCCTCTTTTGAATTGCTAAAAGAAAAATTCGTCACAGCACCGATCCTATGCTACTTCGACTCATATCGTGAGATGGTAGTGGAACCAGATGCTAGCAACTTCGTACTCGGATGCATCCTTTCGCAATTCGTTGCAAAACAATTACACCCGGTCGCTTTCCACTCAAGAAAGTTGAACCTGGCGGAATCCAACTACGATATCCATGACAAGGAATTACTTGCAATCGTGGAAGCATTCCAAGAATGGCGACCTTGCATCATGGGAACTGACAGACCAATTACGGTTTATACCGACCACCAAAACCTGCAGTATTTCCTAACAACCAAAGCTTGGAGTGGCAGAAAAATTAGGTGGGCGCAAAAATTGGCTGACCTCAATTTTAAAATTGTTTATAGACCAGGATCAAGGAGCGGTAAACCTGATGCTCTAAGTAGACGGCCGGAGTACCATCCTGAGGAGGGAGCTGCGCAAAGTGAACAGTCCATTCTCTAACCTGAGCACTTCTGCAACATGATCCAAATTTCTATAGTCGTCGGAGAAGATGACAATATGAATCCAGCTCCGGTCATACCAAACAACCAGCACCAATTTTGAGCAATGCGCCTAGACCCGAAAGCCCTCCTGCCTACACAAGTTACCGCCCAAGCAGCAGGCTACGACCTGTACGCACTACAAGATTCGGTGATCCCAAGGAAGGGCCAAGCCCTTGTCGATACCGGAATCGCAATCGGAGTTCCTGACGGAACCTACTGGCAGATGGCTCCAAAAGGTCGACTAGCGACCAAACCCATGATCGACGTCAAAGCTGGCGTCATAGATGCAGACTACCAAGGAGAAGTAAAGGCCTTGTTGTATAACTTGGGAAACGAAGATTACAAAGTGCAAGCAGGAAGTAAAATCGCACAACTGATTCTAGAACAGATCCATACAGGCGACCTATCGCAACGCATGGAACTAGATGACACTGAGTGAGGCAATCAAGGTTTTGGAAGCACTGGCACCGGCTTAGAAGAGGTATCCAGACACACCAGCTTCCTTTACGACAACCTAGACGAAAACAAGCACTTCGACCAACTTGACCTTGACTGACATTGGCTACTCCACAAGAGGTCCACCATGAGGGCTAGCCGAGTGGTCATCAATGCAACACCTAAGGAATTCAATGAAGAATTCCTCCAAACCGTCCAAGATGCCGGCACCGATGACCAAGATTGGACAGCTCGGCAAACAGAACTAGAAGGCCTAAAAACACAGGATAAGGAAGGACCAAAACATTGGAAACTGGATAAAGGTCTTATATACTTTAAGAACAGACTATTCATCCCAGCCTCAGAACCTCTACAAACCATGATCGCTAAAAGCTGCCACAACTCTAAGGTAGCCAGACACTTGGGACAAGAAAAAACTCTGGAAATCATAACCAGAGATTTCCACTGGAAAGGGATTACCAACAGGGTAAACGATTACATTTGCTCTTTGCCACGATTGTGAACATAGCAAGTCACCATGACAGGCACATTACAGATTTCTTCAACCTGTAGGAATTCCTTATGCCGCATGGACTTCAATTTCGGCTGACTTCATTACCCAACGCCCAGAATCCAACGGAAGCACTCAGATCCTGGTAGTAGTCGACAGGTTCACCAAAATGGCCTACTTCGTCCCCTTACCTACTACCATGACCGCTAAAGACGTGGCCAAGGCCTTCATAAAAGAAGTTTGCAAATTGCATGGACTCCCAACCGAGATCATCTCGGATATGGATGCCAAATTCGCAGGAGATTTTTGGGAATCCCTCTGCAACCTACTAGGCATCAAACGAAAGATGTCAACAGCTTACCACCCTCAGACTGATGGACAAACTGAAAGGACCAACCAAGTGCTGGAAGGTTACTTAAGGACTTTTGTCAACTACGATCAGGACGACTGGTATTCCCTGTTGCCCCAAGCCGAACATGCCTACAATAACTTAGTCACCTCAGCGCATGGATGAACACCTTTCTATACGAACTATGGATTCCATCCACAGACTGAATAGATAACCGAGCGCGAAGCGCGCAACCCCGGAGCAACCACTTATGCTCACTGGATGAAAACGATACACTAGCAAGCACGGCAAACGTTACAAGAAACGAGGGAATCGATCTCCCAGTACTAAGATAAAAAAGCACGACAATAACCCAACATTCAGGTTGGTGATCGAGTCATACTTAACGGAAAAAATATCCCTACAAAATGCCCCTTCAAGAAACCAAGCCCAAAGCTTTATGGACTATTCAAAGTTTTCGAAATACGAGGCGACTGCAACTTTAAGTTAGAGATTTCGGAACAATGGAAAATACAGCCCGTATTCCATGTATCGCTACTCAAGCCCTACTGATTGTCAGCTTGACCCGAACGGGAACAGGCCTCAAGGGGCCCAGAGGAGAGCGAAGGCGATCTCGAGTGGGAAATAGAGAAGATCGTGAAAAGTGAAATCCTCTCCTACAGCAGAAGAGTCCATGGTCGCAATAAGCGGATCCACGAACTCAAGTAGTTTGTGAAATAGAAAGGTTGTTCTGAAGACGAGAACACTTGGGAACCACCCAAGCATTTACAGCATGCCCAAGAGTTGGTGAAGGAGTTTCATATTGACAACCCGGAAATGCCAGGACCGAGGTAGAATGGTGAAGAAAGGTTCTCCTTCGCGCGGCCAAGTAAAGGCATGGAGGCTTTTTACCCTACTTGCACCGAGTTCTAAAAGAAATGTAATAATGTACCAGATTAGAGGATAGAAACAGAAGACTCGAGATGAGCTCCACGAGGAGGGTGCTAGTGTTACACATATGAACACACAGACCTTCCCCGCGCACAGACCTCCTAAAAACTGCGAAGATTTCATAGCCAACACCGCCCTCCGGCCCCGCTGTTGGCCATGCGTGCAGTAATAGTGTCGCCGGAATTTGGTGTCCCGACAGTATAAACCGGTGAAAAGGAAGCATGCTTCATAACACCAGATACGTTGTCGCTGTCCATCCGACCGGCAGCTGTTGGCAGGATATATAAGAAGGGACCTCAGGCCATGTCTGAAAAGTGGAATGAAGTCAATCGGACGGGGAACCGTGGAGCTACGAGCTAAGCGAGGTTGACCACCCTGAACATGGACAGAAGGTGTTGGACGAAATCGCCAACAGTCCAATGAGCTATCGGCACGTGCCCGTAAGGACGAGGCACGGAGCCCAGTCAAGTGCTCACACAGTATAGAGCCAACCAGTGGCCTATCTGGGGATGAGGAACTTTCCCATGACGTTGACTAGTCCGATCGTAGCGGAAAGTCCTCAAAGTCAATGCAGTCAAGTTGTAAAGACAACGAGGCATTTGATAAGACGCTCGACTGAGCTGATCACTCTAGGCAAAGTAAGGAGAATGGTGAGTTGGCTCGAGGTGAGACCACTCGCTCATACCTAAACCCTACGAGACGAAGGAATCATGTGTTTTCGCCGGAGAGGTTTCGAACGCCCTCGCGGAAAATACGACAACGCATGGAGAGCGTACTCTGAGCAAGACGTACAGTATCTCAGGGTCAAACGGGATCCCCGTACGATAGTAAGGGATAGGAATTAGGAACGGTACATTGTTTGGTGATAGATAGATGTAGCCCGCGACCACACAGATGTGGAATATAAATATCGAGGTCCCTCCTTAGCTTTCAGAACACGCTCCGCGCCCTCTTCTTTCGTCTCGCTTAAAAACATTACCGCTTTCAGCCGGGTAAAACTCGAGGGTTTTGGGTGGCAACCATCTCCACACACATTATTCCTCTCTCGCTTAGGCTTCAGTCTCTAAGTGCACAGCCCCCTCACTACCCCGCACAGCCCCCTTCATCATGGAGGGGCCTGGTCCAGGCCCTTCAAGGTCTGGCTCTCGAGCCTCCAGCCGGGGCTCGCCCTATGAGTCAAGGGCTCCAACCCCCTCTCTCCCCGCTCATCTCTCCCTGATAAGGGAAGAACTAGCCCGCACTCTCCGCTACATAGGACAGGCAGCCCGTCCAATTTCTCCCCCAACCGATTCTCAGCTTCAGGACCTGTCCGCTGGCGAGGTCATCCTCCGAGGACTAGTATGCAGTGCCCTCTCTGGGATAGGTAGCGTCATCCAAAGACTAGAGGCCCTTGAGCAGTCCTCTGTGGCTGCGCCCAGGGACCTGCCCTCCCTCCCCACCCTAGAAGCCACCGTTCGGGACCTCTTCCTGAGGGTCACGGCGTCGGCCACACGCCCCCCGGCTGCCCCACTAGGCCCCCCTCCTTCTCCGTCCCCTCCAAAACAGACAAGGCGCCCACCGCCGCCCCCTCCCCCGCCTGCTCACCCTGAAGCAAAGTACCGTCCCCCCCCGGGCTACATCCTGGATATCCCGGTCGAAGACATCCGCTCCCCCGTCCAGGTTGATGGAGTGTGGTATGGTAACCCACGCACTTTTACAGCCAGAGATCCCCCCTTCTTTGCAGCTTTCCAGTTTGCCCAGGGTGAGTTCCCGGAAGAGTCTACATTCCGCCCGGGCCCCGCCCCCTCCTTCCTCACGCTTGCTCCCCCCTCCTCCTACTAAACCAGCGCTGCAGCCCCCTCCCGAGGCCAAGTACAGCAGACCAACGCCAAGGGCAAGAAGACGGCGACTACCGTAGCTGAAGTCGTGGCCTCGGGCGGTGCCCCCTCCTGGATCCGGGAGGCTGCCCCCCTACCAGCTGCCGAATGTCGCTTCTTCACACCCCGTATTGTCCTGGTCCCCCACCCCGACGCAACACGCTGGGCGGCCACCGCCCCCGACATCGTAGCCTCCGTCCTCCGGGAGGCCAACTGTCCCTTCCCCTCTCGTTCTTAGCCACTGTCAATGCACGCGGCGTGATCACCCTCCTAGCTACTGACCCCCTCACGCCGGTCACCAGCTACTCCCCCTACGATGAGGCGCTTGCCAACAAAATCAACCAGTCCTTCCCTGTCTGGGACAATCCCTACCGCCCCTTCTGCCCTGCACCCAATGAAGTGCAGCTTGTCATCCACGGGCTTCCAGTCGCTTTCCTCCCGCAGGACCAGACTGGCCTCTTCCCCGCACTCTCTGAGTCCATCAAAAACGCCAAGGATGTCGATATCTTTGCTGCACGCTACCTCCAAACAGACCCCCTCCTCCGCCAGGCCACCACCTCAGTGGTCATCATTGTCGCCCCCTCCGATGTGGCCCACATTGGGTCCAAAATGCTCCTCTACTCCAAGCTCCGCAACGTTCAGAACAGGGTCTCCAAGAACAAGTTCCTGCAATGTAGGCATTGCTGGAAGTTTGGCCACCCCGCGCCGCCATGCACTGCTACCATTCCCGTCTGTCCGATCTGTGCATCGAACCACGCAAGGGCCAACCACCGCTGCCCTAACCCAACGTGCCCCAAGTTGGGCTTCCCCAAACCTGTCATCGGCTGCTGCCCGGCCTCCTCTTCTAAGTGTTCAAACTGCTCCGGCGGCCACCCCGCTACTGATAGGTCATGCCCTTCTCGCCCCTCCCAGCCAACACAGCAGACCTCAGGGTCTGAGGCTGAGGATGAAGAGGGGGACGACACCATGGACCAGGACGCTACCCCTCCGGGTGACGCTTGCACACCGACTCCCCCCCTCCCGGCTGCCGACCCTTTGGCCACCCCCCGACCTGTTGTTGCCCCAATTCCCCGTGCTCTGGCACCCCCCTGACAGTCTACTGCCTTCTTCGCCTCCCTAGGGGAATCCAGTAGCCCGTCTCCATTCCCCTCAAATTCCTTCCATAAGTGATAGTACAACCCATTGATCCAAATTTAGTGGACCAATTGCCGCCAACCCCCACTTTCCTTCCATTTCTTTCCATTGTTCAACATAACTGCTTAGGGAGCTGGAATGTTTTTCTTTCCCTGTTCAACAGCCTTGCTGGACTGCCCTCTCCTCCCCAGGTAGTGGCCCTCCAAGATCCCCCGGTCTGACGCGGAAAGCTGCCGTCCTTTTCCATATATAACTGTTTTTCCCCTCCTGTCGCCTCAGGCCGCAAGCCTAAGGTAGCCTTCTTCGTATACCAGGAGCTCCTTGGAGCCTATCCTGTTCTTCCCTGGTTTTTCGATTGGCCTGACCTAATGGCACTGGATATCCACTCCCCTAGGGCCTTGTTTTTATCGTCTCTCCATGTATTTCGGATTTACAACTTGTATTCCATTAATTTCTTGTCAGCCCACTGCCGTACAGTGTCGCCGGCGGAGGCTTTGCCCCTTCATGATTTCCCCACCCTCACACTTGGAGACTTTAACCTACACCACCCCCTATCTGACCCTTTGCCGCAGTTTTCAGACCAGGATCTCCTGGTGTCCTCTCCCTACTTTGAGGCGGCCTCGGAGGCTGGCTACAGCCTTCGCAATACCCCTGGCATCCATACCAGGTGCCCCTTCAACCCGGCAACTCGGTCCAGCGTTCTTGACCTACCCTTTGCCGACAAGTTCCTGGCTCCCTTCCAACATTCCTGGTTGGCTGATCTCTCCTCTACCGGCTCAGACCACATCCCCATCCTCATCATGCTCTCCTCTCCCCTAATGCACAAGGCTCCTCCGAGCCCGGACTGGGACAAGGTGGACTGGCCACCGGTACTTGAGACCCTGCAAGGAGTCGACGTCCCGCCACCACCTCCCCTCCCAATAGCTTC
>LN891136.1:62925-86524 GCA_900010015.1 Tuber aestivum | reverse complement strand
GACTATTCCTCCCCCGCCTCCTTTCGCATTATTGTCCTCCTCCAGACTGTTTCGAAAATCCTAGAGACGATAGTTGCCTCACGCCTGTCCTTGGTTGCCGGCTCGCTGGGCCTAATCAACCCAAACCAATGCAGCGCGCTTCCCGGGCTTAGCACCTACGATGCCCGCGCCGCCCTCACCCACAAGATCCGCTGCGTCCAGGGGCCCGGGCTCAAGGCCTTGTCACTCTTCCTTGATATCAAAGGGGGTTTCGACAACTTCAATTCAACACTACTCACTCCTTTCATGAAGTCCAGCGGGGTGCCTCTATACATTTGTGCCTCAGTCCAATCTTTCCTTTCTAATAGACATTGTTGTCTTCTCTTTCAAGTGTCTCCTAATGTGTTCCCTCCAGCGCAGGTGGGCGCACCACAAGGGTCTCCTATCTCTCCTCTTTTCTTTGTCATCTATGTGTCTCCTCTTCATTTGGACATTGCCAAGGGAATTATGTTTTCCTATGTTAATGATTTTACTGTTACGGTGGCTTGTTCCTCTTACAGGCGGAACGTGCAGCGCTTACAACACTACTTCTTGGCATTGAAGTGAAGGGCGGGCACTATAGGCATGTCCTTCTCAGTGGCCAAGACTGAACTTTCCGACTGGAGGACCTCCAGGGACCATCAAGCGCGTTGCTTTACCCCTGTCACCCTGGACGGCACTCTCTTCCACCCTGCTGGGCTAGTTCACTGGCTCGGCTACTGGTTTACCCCTAGCCTGGAGACCTCTCCCTACTTCGCAAACCGACTGGCGCTGGCCCAGCGGGCTTTCGCTATCGTAAGATAACTCTCGCCTCCTCGTAAAGGCCTGCCTCCTTATCTCAATCGGAGGCTCCCCGTGGGACTCATCCTTTCCATCCTCTCCTACGGGGCTGATCTCCTGGTACCCAACTCCTCTGTACTCCATAAGATGGAGGTTTTTTGAAACCAAGTGCCCCGATGGGTGACCAACTGCTTCCACTCTACCCCTACCTCGATCCTCCCCTGCGAGGCCAGCATCCCCCCTCTGGTAGTCCTCCTTTCCCACAAGCGCCGGATGGCGGGCTTGAGGATGGCCTGCTCTCCACCCGAGATCAACCCGGCCTCAGCCAGGCTCCCCCTGTTCTTTCCCTCCGCATCAGCCACAAGGGCCCCAGATTCCAACCGGGCCCTGTCTATTGGGCTGAAAGGCAACGCATACCCCCTCCTCTGGAAGACCCCCAGGCCCTCCCCCGCCGTATGATCCCACCTCCCTATTGATGGCATAGCTCACTCCCTTGCCCGCGTCACAGCGAAGGGGCCCCTTCCAGGCCTGAACAGGCACCTGGTCCCCGGGACAAACAACAATCTCTCCTCCTTGCAGAAGTACTCCCTCTTGAAGGCCACCACTCACTCCCTCCTCTTCCGGGCCTGGGCACTACAGGCCTCCCCCCCGCTATACTACTCCTACCCCCCACCCGAAGCCCCGCACCCTTTTATGGGGCTGGACCGCTTTCTGGCTGGACGAATACATCAAATAAGAGCTGGAAAGAGCTATCTAGCGGCCCATATCCCCTGGAACGAGCCAGACAAACCTACCACTTGCTCTTCCTGGGGCCTTGAGCCGGAGACTATACAACATGCTATCCTCTCCGGTCCCTCTAAGGCCCTCTCGAGGCTGCTGCATATCCTGGGAGTAGATTCCTTAGGCCATGAGGCTCCCCTGTGGGCCGATAAGGACCTCCTATGGGGTCTCGCATGATACATTTCCGATACTAGAACCAACTTTCCCCCCGCGATGGGCGGGGGTCGGGCGTCGCCCAGCACCAAGCGTGTTTCAGATTGAAGTGATATTTTCTTTTCATGTCTTTCCTGGATTTATGTGACTTTCCTTGCTTTAGGTTTTTTTCGTGTGGAAGGAGACTTCTCTTTCCTTTTGCGATTAGCCACCGTGGTGGGCGCAGTGGGTTGTATTACTCACAGGCGGGGATTGCTGGTGGAGAGATATCTAGTTACCGTTTGTTGTTTTTGACATTAACATTTTGTTTTTGCCATAGCTAGCGCTCCATGCAGGTTCTTGTACCTTAACAAAGAATATATGAGTTAAACAAAAAAAATGAAACAAAAAAATCCTTAGCTTTCAGAACATCCTCCGTCTCCGCTACACCTCCGGCGATTGAAAACTCAACACCACGGTTTTTGTCGTGAGTTTTTTGTTTCATCGCAAAACTTTCTCCACACTCCTGCCCACTCCTGGCTTTGGCCTCGGCCTACGGGAGTCTGGCTCTTCTCTCCTGTCACGCCCGGGGTATTGAGTTCGGTCTACCGTCGCAGGGCCCTCTCTCTCCCTGGGGGTCGGTCGGTCGGAGGCCCTCCTCAGCTGGCTGGCAGGTGGTGGGATTCCTTCCACTACAGTGACGCTATCTCTCTCAGAACAAGGGACTACATAACAGACATGGTAAAACACCTGCTATGCTTTGCCTAGGCGGCCGTTGATGACCTTCCTTACTCCTCCTTCCTCCTCCCCCCACGCGCGGCGGGGAGTCCTCGCCTCTTTCTGAGTTGGCTTGCTTAGCCTTCTCACGGTCGGCAATCCCTTAACCACCATCGTCAGACGGCCGGGACTACAGTTGCAGTAGGGGAGAACAGTCAACAGGCTACGGTCCATCTCCCCATTCTCTTGCTTCCCTAAGAGGCTGCCTAGTCAGACACGAACCCGATTACCGATAGACAATGTTTAAGGTCTTTGGATCTACCCACCGCTCTCCTCTCCCTCCGGTCGGATCGGCTGGCACGCTACTGCTACACCTTCCCCTCCCCCGCGGTTATCGCCCACGGCCGGCTGGTCTCCTCCTTCCCTCCATGGTATTGCACTGTCTCCTTGGAGTAGGTCTGGGGGGGGCCTACTATCTTAGCGCGCTTCATGCGTCGCTTTCCGCTTGAATCTGTGGACTCGCCCTTCGGGGCCTACATGGCTTGCTACTAACCTTTCTTTTGTGTTTTTGGGATTTCTCAGCGGGTTTTCCTGGCCCTTCCTGCTTTCTTCTTAGTTAGGATTTCCTTGTTCGTCCATCTAGCCGGGCTAGGGTCTCATTTCTTTGAGGCGAGATGTGCGGTTGGCTCCATACCAGAGGGGCTTAGGGGGTTGGCTTTTTCCTGTAGTGAGAGGAGGAATATGGGTATTTTGTCGTCATAGCTAGCGCTCTATAAGGTTTTTTGTACCCTAAACAAATAATCAATGAGTTAAACAAAACAAAAAAAAGAAAAAAAATCCTCAGCTTCCAGAATCATCAGCGAAGGGAGAAGAGATCTTATCAATATATTCGTTATACTTTGAAACATACTTTTGTTACAAGCTTTCTTGACCACTCTCTGAGAAACCTTATTGGCCCCAGTTACAATCCGTTCAACTTAGAATTGGCTGCTCCCTAACGGAAAGAAATCTCTAGCTGGACCTACACAGGCCTAGCAGTTTCCTACTGTAGTTCTCGCTGGTGCAATTTCAGCTCAGCACCCTGGGAATTGCAAAATCTCGGAATATAAGCCTCAGCTTAGCTTCACACCTAATCCATATCCCACAATGCAGTATGGCATGTGGTAGAAAACTGTCAAAGATCAGGTGTCAGCCAGGCACTTTACCAATATTCTTACATTCGAGAATGTTGATTTTCATAATATCTTTGACGGCATGAGGAGGCTGCGCCCAGCCTGTCATTGCCTTGTAACTGTACAGGTGAATAATAACATACCTAGGATTCAGGAGATCAATGAGACTATTATTCAACTTATTAGGGATTTAGGAAAGATGTTCACAACTACTCTTCGGGAGAAAGGTGGGGGTCCAGATGCTCCAGCGTGTCCAGTAATGGTTCTAGGATATATTATTGTTCATGCAATCTTACTGCCGCCTGGGGCCCCTGCATGTTGGGATCCTGTATTGCCTGAACCCAACGCGGATCCAGATGCCCAGGAGTGGGGGCAAATGCACCTTGGGTTTCGGTACTCAAAGGATCCCCAGATGAAGACATTGACCCGAATCCAAGCAAGGCTGGTGATGATGGCCAGGCCACTGACACTAGTAGCAACAATAGCGAGAATCACGCTACAGGAGATGATGATCACGACCCCAGGACATAGATGTGGCTGCCATGATAGATCCGAATCTTGGCCCTTCCCCTGTCGATTGTCTGAATGAGGGCCCAGTGGCCAACAATGGCCAGGACCAAAGAGAGGCTGCCAAGAGTGGTCAGAATCCCCGCCCACATGAGGGGGTCATGAGAATGCACCCTAGGCTCGTGGTGTTAGATAGGTCCAACCAGCATGTCCCATCAATGTGGTTTCATCTTACAATCTGCAAACAGGTTAGTTCATTTCTAAAGATTCATGTATATTCTTGTTTGCACTTAGTAACTGCGAAAACCTAGAGTTGAGCACTCTGCTGCGGTGGCCTTGTACAGCGTGTATTGTTTGGGTCTAGATATCAAGATGTGGTCAGGGTATGCATGGGAACAAAAGCAAGGAAGAGTAAGGTGCTTGAAACTACCCGTCTCTTATCTAGTGTCCACCCCACATCAATGGAACCAAATCTGGTGACTTAGATTCTTATGATATCTGAGGATTGTACACAATGATTATGAGATGGGTGCTTCAGTAATGGTTTTGCTACATCCTTGGTACAACTGGGGTAGGCTGCAGCAAGCTCGAAGCATTTCCAAAGGAACCGCTATCTTCAGTAGACGTTGTCTTCATCAACAATGATGAAATAGTGCCTGCCTTGCTGCTATCAAATCCAGTTCTAGAGCACCCTCTAGATCTGTTAGTATATTCTTGTAGTAACGCAGGTGACGTGAGATCCCAAACACCACTATTGAGGGGGGAAACTTACCTTCTGGAAAACGCGGCATTCAACTGACGCAGGAACAGAGGGGCGCACATTGGTCAGATGCATTTTACCAACCCCCGAAGGGATGCTGGAGCAGAAGATCATTACAGTAACAGCATGGTAAACGTACCCAATCTGGACATCTCACCTGGAGTCTGGCAGTTGGTATTCAGTCCTGACGTCGAGAGATCAGGCTATGAGTACAGCAGTAAAACCATGCAAAATGCTGCCTCGGATTCCAAATCAAACTTGAAAGATCTCACACAATCCTTCAATAAATTTCTGGCATTGGAACTCAAAACATGAACTCTCAGAAATAGAAGATGATCACTGGGTTTTCTGCCACCTCTGCTAGCTCATAAAAACAAACGGAAACCAGGCACTTGGGTGGATGTAACGGGGGCTCCCTCAGGTAGATGGTTCCTAAGGATGCGACAGCACCAAACTTCGAATCTCTCGAACACAGCTCTTGCAAAAGTGTAAAGAATAAAAGTAACGGTAAAACTTAATATCGTTAAGCTCTGGCTTATCTCAATTGAAGTCTCTCGAGAGGATGTTGATTGTGTTGGGGCAGGAGAGTTCTTGTATAAGCTTCAAGTAGTCAGACTTATACCAAAAAGTCCCCCATCAGGTCGCCCCGACCAACATGAGCATGCCCTTTTCCGTAACGGTTGCCGGCACCATTACCGCATCCCCGAAGGGCCTAAGGTGTCAGCGCACTCTAGCAGAAACCTCCCATATGCACATTGGTTTCTGCAAGGTGTTTACCAATACCCCTGCCGGAGTGAAAACCTCGGCGCATCGGTGTCTCGTCAGTGGCTAACTGTCGAGACTCCTAGGAAAGCTAACTAAATGACTCTCTTCCCATGTGCTATGAACTATGCAAGCACCCGTAGACATCAGGTGTCCTCCGGTTAAGTTCTATCTTTCTTGATTGCGAACTTACGGGGTCTACGACGCTCCCACGTAGAGCTGTGTCGGTGGCGGGACCCGTGGGCGCTACCCATGGTCCCTTACCTTCGGCACACCACTCAGCGTGATAAGTATCATGCTATTAGAGTCTCCCAACAACCCACAAAGAGCCTACGGCAAAGGGGCACGTGTAGGCTTGATTGGCGTAAAACCTTCCCAGATGTCTCCGGCACTACCCGGGACTACTCTGGGGACCCTTCCGGATAGCTCACGCTAACTCTGTCAGTTTTGGTCCGTTTTACTCCGTTCTTTTTGGAGAAGGTACCTGACCTTCTCACCTTGGCCCCCTTATATATCCTGCAAACAGCTTCCGGT
The DNA here is from genome assembly GCA_900010015.1 of Tuber aestivum. Lineage (NCBI taxonomy): Eukaryota > Fungi > Ascomycota > Pezizomycetes > Pezizales > Tuberaceae > Tuber > Tuber aestivum. The sequence continues at coordinate 80,362 of LN891136.1, read as the reverse complement.
CGGACGGACGGCGACGACGCATACAGTGTTATGGACATGTCTTCATAGATTCCATTTAACTGGCATAACGGCAACTCCACCCATTTTGGCCCATGACGCCCGGGGCGAACCCTGGGGCCGCAGGTACCTGTTAGGAATAATTCTGCCAAGTTACTGCATGTTCGGAGCACTCTAGCTCCTCCCGTAGTCTTCCGATCAATATACACGCAAGTGCCCGTCGATCGTCATTGCGTAACAAACAATCCTAACATTACACGGAATCTTTCCGAGAACGTTTCCGACGGAAGGTAGGGTAATAGTGTCCCAAAGGTAGGGTAAGTATGTCCATGGTGACACGAAATTGGTCTCCATGCTAGGGTAACCTGATTTCCCTAGACAGGGTAAACTCACCCGGCCGTCCGACCTATCCTTAGGCCGGAACCGATGTGGTCACGTCACTTCCACTACTTAGGTACACCTATTTCTTAAGTACCTTCTGTTCTTCGGGATACCCGGACCATCGGGTATCTCCTGGACATGCTCAGGCATGCCCTCCTAGTCTACCATATAACCTCTTGGCCTTATGTATGGGCGTAGACTTAGGTTGCCATAGCTCTATAACGTAAGGTCGTTACATCACTCCCCTCTTCTCTAAGGACCGACCCGGTCCGCTAACGTCGTCTCTTATTTCCCTTATTCGGCTCGCCTTCAACCCTATGGTCTCTGGGTTTGTGCGGATACCGATGGTGGAAATCCTTCATGGCTTGTAAGCCGGTGCCCTCTAGCATCTCATATGGCTCCCAAGAGTTCTCCTCTGCGCCATAGCCTTCCCATGAAACTAGGTACTGGACAAAGCGATTTGGAAACTTCGCTTTCATATTACCATACCATCGACTATCTACGACTGCCTCCATAACCTAGCTGGGCTCATTATCTACTATCTCCGGGACGGGGACTTCTTTAGTCCTCCTACCACTAGGGTCCTCACGATAGGGTTCTAAGAGTCCGACATTGAATATGGGATGGATTGACCAACAGGCAGGCAATTGGAGTTCATAAGCTCGCTTACCAACCTTACGTTTGACCACGAAGGGCCCAAACATTGGGTGGTCCAGCTTCTCCATAGGACGCTTAGTGCGGATGTTGTTTCGATTTAGTATCACGCGGTCAGCGTTCTTTGCCCTGCCATTTGTCACATCTTCTACCGTCACATATTCCGGTGATGGCAACCTTTTCTGGTCATGCCATTTCCGTTGTCTCTCTTGAGCTCGCTTAAGTGTATCTCGGACTTCTTGCCAGACACCTTCCCAGTTTTTTACCAACAGCTCGCTACTGGGATGAACACCTTGTTGTTCCGAGACTGTAGCTGACCAGTTGGTCCTTGGGTTAAAACCATAGTTAATCTCAAAAGGAGACAACTTTGTGGACTCGGAAGTGGATGTATTGTATGCATATTCTGCTAAAGGTAGCAGCGATGCCCAATCATCCTGTTGATATGAACAATAATTTCTTAAGTATTGTTCCAAGGTCTGGTTCACCCGCTCAGTCTGCCCATCAGTCTCAGGGTGGAAAGCTGTCGATAACCGTAGTTTCAGTTGCAACTGTTGCATTAGGCTCATCCAAAACTTGGATGTGAATCGGCTATCTCGATCAGAAATAATAGATTCCGGGAGCCCATGGAGCCGCCAAACTTCCTTTAGGAATATCAGGGCCATATCCTTTATTGGGATTTCTGTGGCCAGAGGTATGAAGTGTGCCATCTTTGAGAACCTATCCACGATTACCCAAATTTTGGTATACCCCTCTGATTCCGGTAGTGCTACTATGAAGTCCATTGAGATATCCATCCAGGGTCTCAAGGGTACGTCCACAGGTTCCAACAAGCCAAACTTCTTATGCTTAACGGATTTGTTCCGTTGACAGGCATCACATGTACGGACGTACTCCGTAATGCTTTCATTCATCTTAGGCCAGAAGAAGTTTGCCCTAACCCTGCCTACCGTCTTGTATGTCCCAAAGTGTCCCGCGATGCGAGAGTCATGCTCAGCTTCCATGATCTTGTCTTTCAGATCCTGCGAATCTGGAATGTACCACCTGTTCTTATAGAGGAGAAGACCTCTCTCTACTATTTTGTCTTTGTAGGTGAGAATGTCCCTTTCTATTGTCAGATTGCGGTTGACTCCTTTGTCTCCCGCCAACACAGCCTTTAGATCCCTCATATAAGCAGGATCCTTTTCCGCAGCAGCATGTAATGCCTCCAAGAATGCAGATTGCAACCGGTAGCCTTGACAGACAGCCAATGAATGAGGACGTAAGAGGTCTCGCTCTTGTCCCACAACCCATTGTCCGGGGCGAAAAAATGACCTTGTTGTCTCTGATAGAGAATTACTCCCCCCTTCAGGGCGGTGGTCTCCACGCCTTGACAGTGCATCGGCCTTCGTATTCATCCTTCCTGCACGGTAAACTCCCTTGAAATTGAATGGCTGTAGGAATTCTGCCCAGGGTGTTGTCGGCGGTTGAGGGTTTTGGTACTATTAAAGTACTCCAAGTTCTTGTGATCGGTGTAAACCGAAATCTCACCCTCTACCGACCGAAACAGATGTTCCCATTCCTTGAATGCTGCCACGATGGCCGTCATTTCCTTGTCATGTACATCATAATTAATCTCAGCTGGGTGGAACTTCCTACTATGAAAGGCCACCGGGTGCCACTTCGCGTCTTCACAGAACTGAGACAGTATAGCACCTAATGCAAAGTCACTCGCATCCGTCTCCAGCTTAGTCTAGCGGACAGGATCGAAATGTGCTAGGATTGGTCCCGTGGTGAAAGCCTTCTTTAATGCGAAAAAAGCTTCACTACATGCCGGGGTCCAATCAACTCGGACATCCTTCTTAGTAAGATCTGTCAAAGGTTTCGCTATCTTGGTAAAACCTTCTATGAACCTTCTATAGAAGTTGGCGAAGCCCATAAAACTTTGGACTCCGACGACGCTAGTTGGTGGTTTCCAATCTAAGATGGTATCCACCTTCTTTGTTGTCATAGATATCCCCTTTTCGGATATCCTATAACCGAGAAACTCTATCTCACTTTTATGGAAGAACGACTTCTTTATGTTTGCACATAGTCGATGCTTCCGTAACCTTTCCATTACTTGCCTGACCAGAGAGACATGTTCTTCTATTGTCTCTGAGTAAATCAGGATATCGTCCATATACGGGACGACTCCTTCCCCCAGCATATCTCGAAATATGTCATTTATCATGCTCTGGAAGGTGGCGGGGGCATTACATAGCCCAAAGGGCATCACTTTAAATTCATGTAATCCCAACTCACTGCGAAAGGCTGTGAGTTCCTCATGCGAGTAAGTATCTCCGACGGCCTTTTCGGCCATCCGGATTCCCCAATACCCGTTCTTCAGGTCCATCAAGCTATATACCTTAGCCTTTGACAGCCTGCCTCGCAATTCATTCATCAATGGGAGAGGATATCTATTCTTCACCGTGATCTTGTTCAACCCTCGGTAATCTATTGCCAATCTTAAAGTACCATCTGGTTTTGGTACGAAAAGTATAGGAGTCGAGGATGAGGAAGTAGATCGTGCTATCTTCCCCGTTCATAACATTTCATTTACGAACTCACGGAGCGCCTTACGCTTCTTCTCCGCTAGTGGATAGATAGGCCCGAAGGGCGGAGTACTTCCCGGAATCAAATCAATTCTATGACCATACTTTGTATGTTCCGGTAATGCATCGATGTTTTCTTGACTGAAAATGTCGCCAAAGTCCTTATACTCTGGTAGAAGTTGGACTGTGACATCTTCGCCTTTATCATCCGAGAACTGCACCGTCCCAAGAAAATATACATTTTCGGGATCCTCGGCCAACAGTTCCTCGTCCGTCATATAAACTAACCGCCTCTGCTTTGTTAGGCAATTCGCCTTACAAAAATCTGAGCGCCAGGTCAGTGATCCAACTTTCCAATCAATGTCTGGGTTGTGGTCCTTTAACCACGACATAGGTAGATAGCCGTCGACACGAGTGTCAGCCATATCTGCTACCTCAAAATGCATACCATTTACGTGATCGCCTATCGTCAGATCCAATGATTTGGTATAATGAAGACCAGACCCCGGTATGCGGTTGCCACTTGCATCGTGTATTGGAGTCTGGATTCTTCTCCGTACACAAGGAGCTTGAGTATCCTTAATCCATTTACTACTTAGCACTGGGCCAGTAGCTCCACTATCTAATAACAATAGCGCTTCAGCACTTACTTGCCTACACCCTATGCGCGAGTCTAGTGTCACTCGTAAGTGAATAGACTTGCTATGCTTGGGTGGGCTAGAGTGCCGCGCCTTCTTACTTTGTCTCCTTGTACTCATTCTTGCTTGTCCCTTGCCTTTCGACATAAGAGCGGCCACAACGGGTCGGTAAACGTTTTCAAGAATAGTTTAATCAATAAAGGGAATTGGAGTGCTGTTTACTATCACGCCAGCATGATTTCGGGTACTAAACCCTCCTCAGGTAAACTTGAAACGTAACTTTTATTCAAGACTAATAACCTAAGACCAATTCCAAAGTACAAGACAAACGACCCATATAAGACAAGAAACACATTTGCTCTCCGGAGACGTCCAGTCAACCGGTGCCAAACAGGGCATCTTTGTGCCCCATCCGAATGTCGCGCGGGTCCCATTTTCCAGAGCGACCCCTCGGAGCAGAATGCTTTATCAAAGAAAAACCTGCAAGTAATTTCCCTGAAATGTCCAACATGAATTAATCATAAACACCCTTAAGAAATAACGGAACCCAAGAACCAAAAGAAAGAAACCAAAACATCGCGTGCGACCATAACATCTACCTGACGAGGTAGTCCTTCAACATTCCTATATCAAACACTTCGTCAGCGCCGAAGAGCTGGTCATCGCGGATGGGTTCTTACCTTAAATCCGTCCCTGGAGCAACTATTTATTTCCAGTAGACCTTCACAGGTCTAGAAAATTAGCCGTTATCAATTCCTTCATAGGGTTAGGTTCTTACCTTTTTCATCACCCGTATCAACCTCCATAATAGTAGGTGAGGGTTTGCGGGCTTCCAACAGCTTGGGGCCAGATGGCGGCGGTCGAGACGCTTCAATGCGCTTCAATCGCCTATTGCCACTAGTACAGGATTCCGCCTTTGGTCGTGACCGTTTCACTCCCGCGGTATTCCTCACAGCATGTACAACAGGAGAGGTAACCAAACACTGTCTCCAGAAGTGTCCTTCTCTCCCACACTTGGTACATTGCTTATTGTTGCGTCGTTTCTCATTCAGGGTCTGAGGGATGTCTCGATGAGCAATAGCATATTCAGACGTCCCTGCCTGCTTTCCGGCGCCAACGTTAGCGGTCTTCCGCGGTTTGTTGTCCTTCCAACCCGAACCTTTCTCTTTCTTCTCAAACCTGCCAGTAGGTTTAGAAGTTTCCTTTTCTCTCTTTTCTCGTGGTCTTGGTGGCTTATCGTCAATGAGATGTCCAAAACGCTTGTCATCCTCTAAGTTATGACCGACTTGTCGGAGTAGATCCAAGTAGTCGTTGAGGCTATCGGGGTGAGGAGTTTTTAATGCCCACGCAGCCCGAAGCTTCGGCGTTATCCCAGCCCTAACCTTATCCTTAACCTGTTGATGGTCTGTGTAATTTACCTTATACATCAGATCAATGATCCTATCCAGGTAAGGAGCGCTTTGGTTTAGCTTCATCACCAAGTGATTCCATTCGAGGAGATTTGTATCCCGATTTACATTATCACCTCCGTGACTCTGCTCTAACCGTTCACGGAAACCCTTCTATCTCCAGAGCGGCCCGTTCTTGTTGAATGGCATTCCCGCTCTTTTCGCAGCCTCACGGTTGATGTGAGAGTGTATCCACAGGTACCAGTTGCGGGCTTCGTTTTCCAGAAGAGGTATGACCAAGTTGATCTTATCCATATCCGTCAGACGGGAAGCGGAAAAGTATTCGAACTTGACTTCGACCAGAGTCAGAAAACTAGCCAGATCTGTAATCACTCCCTTAAATGTGGGAATGCCGCTTAGCTTCTCCGGCTTCCTGCGACTTGATGAAGACGAGGAACGAGATTGGTTTTGCAACTGCTCTCGTAGTGCATCGGCCCGACGGGCATATCGGTCTTTCTTCTCATCGCTCCAGCCATTGTGACGTGGTCCCAAATAGGCTGTGATATCAGGTAGGGAGTCGGCGTCATCATCAGAACTGTCATCACGATCGGAATCACCCGGATCTCCTGCGCCAGCTCCATGGAATCCACCACCAGGAGGTTGGTTACCACCTCCTCTGCCTCCGGCGTTACCACCGAAAGTTTCCCTTGGTCTCTCATAGCCTTCAAATTGTTCGTCTCGACCACCACGATTCCCGTCATCCGGAGGACCCCCTCCTGACGGTGCTTGTGGCGGCACTGAGCCTGCTGGCTGGTTACTCCCCGATGGTATCGGGTTTGGCGCAGCCTGCGACACCTTTAACCATTCGGCAAAAGCCGGACAGGTCTCTGGGTGTAGTGGAGGTCCCTCGTGTCCTCACTTTTCGCACCACCCACATTTGGGTTCTTCCCTTCCATTTCCCTTATCTTGTCTGTTGTCCTTCGGTGGACCCCCTGGTACCTCTAACGGCGGCGGTTGACAAAAAAAATCATGACGTCCACCGTATCCAGGGCTAGTGGGGTGACAATAGGGTCCTCTGTCTGAGCGTGTCGGTCCAAACCCAGAAAAGCCAGCATTTCACGAAGGTTTAACAGGTGCCGTCGGTATGCGGACCTGTGGCCGGTTGGGTTGGCGCGGAGTAGCCGCGACAGGGACAGGTGTGCCTTGAGAGGCCGTAGTGGGACGAGTGGGTCCACGTGAGGTTTTCTCGAGTATATTCAACGTTTTCTCGATACGGTCGACTAGCCCCGGAGACCCAGGTCTCATGGCTGGCCAGGTACTTTTGACCGCGAGAGGTGCAGGCGTTGCTGCTGGAGTCGGGTTATGCTCGAAAGGTATCATGGGACCTTGATCTGAAGTTCCCCCGGAGGGAGGGAGGAGCCATGTGGGAAACGGGAAAGAGGACTGCATTTCAGGATATTCCACAGGCGTCACTGTGATTGTAGGAGAGGGTTCTCGGATAGGTCGCGATGGTTGAGGGGACACTCGTCGTGAATCTTGTGGTCGTGTAGTCCCTATAGGACTGACGGAGTGACTGCGGGCCACCGAGGCGGAGAGCGAACGACAGGAGGCACGAGCGAAAGAATGAGCTGCTTCGGATCTCTGATCCTTTAAGCTTTCCACGATTCTCAGTCCTAACGGGCTCAGCTGAGGCCTGTATTTCTCATTTCTCGCAAAGAGCGTCAGTTGCCCTGCATAATCCGCAGGTTTCTCCTTTAATAGGGGCACCGCAGGGACCGCCTCAATCATCAGGACATCATTGTCCTCATCTATCTGAGAGCCATCCTTCGCAGCCTTTTCCAATGCTTCCATCCGTACCTTCATTGCTTCTTGGTTTCCTAACAATACCAAAAATGCTTCGTGTTGCCTTTTCATCCATCCCACCGATGATTCTATGATCTGTTTTCGGAAGACCTTCTGTGTCTTCTTATTCCAATTATGCAATTCCCCTTTTGCCCTTGTGATCACCTGCATCACTTCCCGTAGGATATAGGGCTCGACGAAATCGCGCGTAAATTCCGCGACGGTCAATTCTTCGGCTTCGGGGTTGTCCTTTTGTACACCTTGTGCAAAAGGAATATCGCTTAGGAACGACAGAACGGCGATGCCGGGGTCCGGGAGGACCAGGTCTCGACATTCGTTAGGGAGTTCGATAGGAGCTGCCTCAATCAATAGATGCGATGCCTCTCCTAGGCCGCGTGTGTCTGCGATAATAGAGGCTCTGAAAAGGGCAGCTTCTAATGGATTCTCGTTGAGATCCAAGCGGCTGTCCGAACTCGACGTTGTCTCTTCCACCATGGCTGGCAAAGCTTGTGTAGCCATGGTAGTCTATTAACGTCGATTTCACCAACAAAAAATCAGGAGGACAGTTAAGCGAGAGGCTCGCTTAACGATATACTGTAACGGGGGCTCCCTCAGGTAGATGGTTCCTAAGGATGCGACCGCACCAAACTTCGAATCTCTCGAACACAGCTCTTGCAAAAGTGTAAAGAATAAACGTAACGGTAAAACTTAATATCGTTAAGCTCTGGCTTATCTCAATTGAAGTCTGTCGAGAGGATGTTGATTGTGTCGGGGCAGGAGAGTTCTCGTATAAGCTTCAAGTAGTCAGACTTATACCAAAAACTCCCCCATCAGGTCGCCCCGACCAACATGAGCATGCCCTTCTCCGTAAGGGTTGCCGGCACCATTACCGCATCCCCGAAGGGCCTAAGGTGCCAGCGCACTCTAGCAGAAACCTCCCATATGCACGTTGGTTTCTGCGAGGTGTTTACCAATACACCTGCCGGAGTGAAAACCTCTGCGCATCGGTGTCTCGTCAGTGGCTAACTGTCGAGACTCCTAGGAAAGCTAACTAAATGACTCTCTTCCCATGTGCTATGAACTATGCAAGCACCCGTAGACATCAGGTGTCCTCCGGTTAAGTTCTATCTTTCTTGATTGCGAACTTACGGGGTCTACGACGCTCCCACGTAGAGCTGTGTCGGTGGCGGGACCCGTGGGCGCTACCCATGGTCCCTTACCTTCGGCACACCACTCAGCGTGATAAGTATCATGCTATTAGAGTCTCCCAACAACCCACAAAGAGCCTACGGCAAAGGGGCACCTGTAGGCTTGATTGGCGTAAAACCTTCCCAGATGTCTCCGGCACTACCCGGGACTACTCTGGGGACCCTTCCGGATAGCTCACGCTAACTCCGTAAGTTTTGGTCCGTTTTACTCCGTTCTTTTTGGAGAAGGTACCTGACCTTCTCACCTTGGCCCCCTTATACATCCTGTGAACAGCTTCCGGTCGGACGGACGGCGACGACGCATACAGTGTTATGGACATGTCTTCATAGATTCCATTTAACTGGCATAACGGCAACTCCACCCATTTTGGCCCATGACGCCCGGGGCGAACCCTGGGGCCGCAGGTACCTGTTAGGAATAATTCTGCCAAGTTACTGCATGTTCGGAGCACTCTAGCTCCTCCCGTAGTCTTCCGATCAATATACACGCAAGTGCCCGTCGATCGTCATTGCGTAACAAACAATCCTAACATTACACGGAATCTTTCCGAGAACGTTTTCGACGGAAGGTAGGGTAATAGTGTCCCAAAGGTAGGGTAAGTATGTCCATGGTGACACAAAATTGGTCTCCATGCTAGGGTAACGTGATTTCCCTAGACAGGGTAAACTCACCCGCCCTTCCGACCTATTCTTAGGCCGGAACTGATGTGGTCACGTCACTTCCACTACTTAGGTACACCTATTTCTTAAGTACCTTCTGTTCTTCGGGATACCCGGACCATCGGGTATCTCCTGGACATGCTCAGGCATGCCCTCCTAGTCTACCATATAACCTCTTGGCCTTATGTATGGGCGTAGACTTAGGTTGCCATAGCTCTATAACGTAAGGTTGTTACAGTGGACATCAAGAACCTAGAGTTGCCAATGACAAAAAAGCTCCTCTGGTAGTGATAGGACACAATAGTAGTAAATCCAGATGCACACTAACCCATAGTGTTGCATGGTTTAGGGCTTGAACTCATCATGACGTTGCGGACTGCATCTACAAGTACTTGAGTAGACGATATATTAGCTCATGTTATGGCTTAAAATGTTAATTTAGTGGCTTCATGATAAAAGGGTTAATTTAGCTAGTCTACCATTATTTGATTTAGAGGAATTTGCATGAATTTGGATCAAGCGTATGTTAAGAGAAAAAACTGCCTGAGGTAGGTGGATATCCTAGTGAGGGCTGTGTATGTACTTACCTGTACACTTTGACTTCCAGGAGGGACTACGACGCGGAGAGACAGTGGGGTTATAAGAAGGCCCTCTTCCACTCCAGGCTGCTTCCCTTGTTCCCTCTCACCCCCACACCATGCTCAAGGTTCTTTATTTGCCTAATGACACCCAACCCTCTGCTATCCTACCTAACCTCTCCACGCTAGAACCTGTCGCCTACACCAAGCTTGTTGTTTTCATTTTCGGCCCCTCATGCCCCGCCTCAATAGTACAGTGTTTTTTTCTTCTTTGCTCCAAACTTACAAACCTCTCTGGTATCCCCTCTCCTGGTATTTGAAAATGCCACCCAAAACTGTGTAAACTGCTCTTGGATGTAGGAAGTATGTATCACCTATCAAACTAGTTATAGCTGACCAACCTCGATCTGTCCATGTTTGGCAGACGTCTAGCAAGTCAACCAGAATACGCCGAGTGATCAGCCAAATGGTGAAAAGCTCTTCCCCGGGCTGCTGCCGTTACCAGTGCGAGACGTATAGGACCCTACAAAAAACTGGAATCCAAACTGGGCGTTAAAGATTTAAAGTTAGTGAAAGAACTCAACTGTACATACTGGGTGACTAGAAACACACTTGTGTTAACTAGGGGACGCCATGGAGATATTTTGTATACAAAAGGTTAGTGTGGCTGCACCTACCGGCACTGCCTGACCAAGCTGTACAAGTCCTGGCAGGAGCAAATAAAAGGCTACATCATGACTCGCTATTAGCACCTGACAAGCCTGAGTGAGGTCCAGCTGGACTCAGTTAGTTCTTTCACCTGCTCGCTTCCCCTGTGGCCAGCTGCATCAATGAACTTGAAGCCAGGTGCCGCCCTGATGGCATTGCAGAACTTGTTCATCAGATGAAGATAGTGGTTAAGGACATGGCCAAGAAACTTCAGATGATGAACTAGCATCACAAGGTGGGTGATGATAGTGGTAGTGACGTCATTGGACGTATAAGTAAGTCTTATGCGCTATGCGTCTTGAACTATCACAGTATTAACAAATATTCTTAGTGGCCAAACCTGACTGGTCCTCTCCTTACTGCTTGTAGGTGCTAAGGATCTCCATCATCCGCTGAACAGGTGCCCCCCCTGGTGAGCATCTATTCCTGGACCGCTTGTGGTACTCTCTTGACGGCTATCACAGAGTACCATGTGGGGTCCCAGAAGCTCCAGGCATAATAGAAGTACTCTGGATGATCAAGCGGCAATCTGTGGAGAAGGAGGTTGGGTAATCCGGGTGCCTGATCGGAGTGACAGGTCAGGGTGCCTGGTTACTGCATCTGGAACCCCGAAAGCCTCTCTGTCTCACTGATCTCATCTTCTTACATGGAGATGAGGATGTCTCTGTTTGAGTCCTTGTAAACCAGTAGGCCAGCAAAGAACCCCTTGACCTCATGGTCCTCGCGTCACATCAGAGGAAGGGAGAGGAGGAGGGTGACCAGACGCCGGAGCGAGCTGGTGGCTGACATCACTTTCTTGACAGAAATGTCTGGGATCCCTGTCCCCTAGCTCAAGATACCTTGGTGCCATGCCAGAGGAGGAGGCCACCAGACAAGATGAGAGGCCCGAGGATGAGGACAAGGACAAGGATATGAGGACACTGGGCATAAGAGATGCGGTCGCAGTCTTTGACTGGACTGTGGTCTGATTGAAAGGTTGATGTACTTCCAGATGTGAACATTATGGCTAATTCCAAACACAGGATGAAAAAAGTGGTGCTCGTCAACCTCCGATGGCAGCACCCTACAGTACCCAGTTTTCTCCATCATCAGGTATATGGTTGGTCAGCAGTTCTGTAGCGAAAGTTCCACCACTGAAGAAGGATGCTCCTCCCTCCATAAACCTGCATCTGAGCACCTTCGCCCCGCCCCAATGCCAGAACCAACCCCTCCCCCACCAGAAGCTGTATCTGGCAGCATCAGATCTCCCCAGTACGAGAACCAACACCTGTGCCATGGAAACCTGTGTCCCAGCTCCGTTGCCCCCCCCGGTCGTAAGAATAAACCCCTCCCCCCCTAGAACCTGTGTCCTGGCACAGTTACATCCCCCCTGTATGAGAACTAACACATCGGCTACAGGAACCTATGTCCTAGGGCCATCGCCCCCCTGGGCTGGGAGAACTAACCCCTCCCCCCCCAGAACCTGCGTCCCTCTAGCATCACATCTGGCAGCACCAAGAACCAAGCCCTACCCCTCTGGAACCTGTGTCCTGGGGCTGTCGCCGCCTCTGGCCACGAGAACAAACCCCTCCCTGCCCAGAAGCTGTATCCCGCCAGTATCGCGTCTCCAAGTATGGGGAACCAACCCCTGTCACTCCGCAGCCTGTGTCCCAGGGCCATAGTCCCCCACTACTGCAAGAACCAACTCCTACCCTCCCGGAACCTGTGTCCAACCAGCATCATGACTCCTAACGCTGTGAACCAACCCCTGCCCCTCAGGAACCTGTGTCCCTGGGCTGTCATCCCCCTCCGCCACGGGAACCAACCCCTACCCTTCCAGAACCAGGATCCCATCAACATCCCCTCGCCCAGTGCCAAGAACAAACCCCTGCCCCCCCCATACCAACCCAAGAGGGAGCAGATGTAGGCAGTCAAGGACCTGCTAAAAGAGCAACCATGGATGTCAGAGTTAAAGCAGGACCTAAGAACAGCCACCGCGTCTCGGAGTCTGTATCCTAGCCAGGTCAGATCTGCACGGCCCAGTGTTCCAGAGCATGACAGCACCATTGACTCCTCATCCACCGAGCCGCCTGAGGGTGAGGTTCGTAATGTACATCAACCTGGGTAGACATCCCTGGCACCCGACACTTTTGTTCCCTCGCCGCTAGCCCCTGCAGCTCCTGAAACCATCCTCCCATCTCCTCCTCTCCCCCAGGCCAAGCGAAGCACTGCTAGCCAATTCCCCCCCATGACCGCCAATGCGCCTAGGACTGCTTTATCTCCTGGCTCCCACACTGCCCAAATTCTTAGAGGAAAAGTCAAGAGAGTAGTACTAGCACAGGGAAAGCACATCGTCCAGAAAATGCAGGACTGCCTGGCCCTGATGGGCAGCATCGGTCCTTTTCAAGCCCAATGCGCCCTCCACCTCAGCACTTGGCATGTCACACTGGCACTGAATAATCATTATCTCGTGCCAGGGTTTTTTCTTCCCTTTGCTATTTTTTTGCCGGCTTTCATTTTCTTCTTACTTTGCCCTTGTTTTTGCTCTGTGGCTTCAGTTCGTTTTTAATCTATGTTGTTTTCTCTCTCTCCCTCTTGGGCGTCTAGCTCTTTAGTTCCATTTGCAAGGGCTTCTTTTATCCCTTTGGGCATCTTGATCTCCACTTATCTTTTCCTTGAAACCTCATACGCACTTTAGTGTTTTGTTACTCCATTTCTTTTTCTTATGTTTTTCTATCTTGCTTGAGTACTATACACTGGATTTAATCCTTTGTAGCCACTTGGGCATCTTGTATTCGCAGACTTTCTGTCCCCAGTTCTCAGTCGTCCTCTTGTTCTCTCTCACTTGGCATTTGGAACCCCCATTGCTTTAATATCCTTTACTCTACCACCTGTTTGTTCAAGGATTGGGCATGCTGGATGCACGTGTATTCTTCGAAATTTCTTCTCCCAAGGTGGGCCACCTGGGTTTTCAATCCCCTTACTTCAATATCTGGTATTCTCCAAGTTAGCCCCTGTACCAGTACTCCAGTACACCCCGAACCACCCCCCTACTCGGTGGCTCCTGCATTCTCAATTCCTATCTAGCCGGCCTGCTTTGGCCATTACAGAATCTTTCCCGCGATTGTTGACAGAGAACGATCTGTATCCGACATTTGCCTGAGTCGAGTCCAGGTCTGCAGTAGACTTTGGTTTCCTGCAATCCCATTTAGGCATAGTCTATATCTAGGTTGAAGTTATACCACTAAACACTACCGGTAATACCTAGATTTGAGACCCCACACTCCTCTGCCACGTCCTCAACATCCACTTTTGTTTATGCCTGAGATCACACGCTATGACACCCGAAAGTAAAAGGAAATAAATGATTGTAGGTATAGCACAGATCATTTAGAAGTCACCTTTTTCGTATTTGAACCATTGAGATCGAGACCATACTCAACTGCAGCCAGGATGGTAACGCACACAAAGCTGTTTAGCTATTTGATGTTTTATTCTTGCGCCTTCAAACCGCCTGTAAAATCAGGGAGGGTTTAAACGCCCACTACTTGGTACCAAGGAAACACAAGTACTTGTCACTGTAAACTCTGATAGGGTTTCTAAGATTCATCAGCAAAAAAAAACTCTACGTCTGATGCGTGGGCAGCGCGTCCGAACGCCGAGTTGTATTTTTTTGCCTTCTCTGCATCCTATGCGTCCTGATTCTGGTTGCAATGCCGCACTGCGTCCGGTGCGTCCGGGCTTCCAGCCCCCACGCCACCCTACATCCTCTGCGTCCCGTCACCACTCCCCTCTCATGCTCACCTCTGGTATCCTCTGGCCCCTTGGTCGAACGTCTGGATCACGTCCCTATGCTGCTACTGCAAAACCGTCGCTCTGATCACATCGCTCGCGGCCTTGCGTCTGCCTCACCACCTGATGCTCAGCGCCCCCCTCCATCCTCTGGATTCCCACCTGGTGCCCCCCTCTGGCACCGCGACATCCGTACCACATCCTATGGCAGTCAACCCTCCTGTCAAACCCCTACGATGAGCTTCTAGTGTCACCACCTCCTGACGCGCCACTCCTAAGTTCTTTCTCCGGATTCCCTCATGGCGTCGCGCGACAATCCTACAATCCGTCCAGTTCCTCCTGCCTGCTCTCGCCACTTCGGGATAACGTCAGACAAGAAACACAATACTCGCTACACTGCCGATTATGCTCCGCCGTGTTGTCTGCTGGTGGCGATCAGAATGCGTGCATCCCTACGTTGCCGCGACGTTCATACCAGTTGATAGACATCAGAGCCTGTCTCGCGTCCCCTATCCATGATATCAATGACCCCTCACAGGCAAGCATGTCATGGTTTCCTCACAGCAGGTTTGCGGATCCTCCGGCGGACTCTTGATTTCTAGCACTTTGTCTTAATCATATTATATTTTTTCTACGTACAGCTTGCTATCAAGAGACCGTTATCATTCTACGCCCATGTTGCCTGTTTGTCGTAGGAGGATTCGAGTCTGGTGTTAGAAGTTCTGAGTGTAGTATACTCAATGCGTCTGCACGACGTTGGTCAATATATTTCATTGAACATCCTTAAATCAATGCGACTGTTGACTAGCCATCACCCGTCTGCCTCCGGAACCCGGTGGGCTTGCCCAAGTATCGTGCCTATGTCCACTATGGTAAACCTTCTCGGATCGGGTCTAAGCTAAACGGTGACAAGATCGTGTAACTCTGACCGACGCCCAGAGTTAACTGCACTCAAGATCTGAACACAAGCAAGTTGATGTATTGTCTTCTGGCGCGTACAATCTCGCAGTTTGAAGAGTGCCATGAGCCTTCCCGGAAGACGGCCATGCAGCGCACCATACATTTGCTCCCTGCCTGCCTGGGCCCAAACCCAATCATTCCGACTACCCTGGGTTCGAAAAAGCCCGGATCCCATAGATCTTGCCCCGTGGATGTCGTAAATATCGGTTTCCTGGAAGGCGGGAACTGGGATTTCGAGTTGCGTCAGTAGTTCAACGGGAAGGAGTCGAAGTATGGCAGGATCGTCGAGGAGGCGACGCGCTATGGGCAGCATCTGGCGGCCATATCAGCTCAATTCAGTACTCATGTGTTCGGTGGTGATACTCCGGGCATTGCAAAATTCGACCAGACATGCAACGTCACCATGGTGCCCCTTCAGGACTCGAAGACGGGACTCAGCCCCCGGTGCACATCCGGTAACAGTTTTGTTCAAAAGGTCGACAACGTCTGCCGGAATATGAGCTCCTTGGTGTCTTAGTGAATATAGGTTCAAAAGCCTCATTCGGATCGCATGTTGTCGGCTACAGCTACTCAGAATGTGCCTGGAGGCGTCGTTTGTATTCGATCGTCGCCATCAGTCCTTAATCTGATCCTTTTGCACCAGCTCCCCAAATTCAGTTGAATACATGGGAATATTTCCAAACTGGTATATGTGATCATGGAAGTGAGATAGCAGATGCATCTTGATGAAGTTGAAATGACATTTTGACTGAATCAATTGCATTCGTTTGTCGTCCTCCTGCCCGCGATGCTGCTCGCGTATTTTCCGTACCTTCGACCGGGGGTGAGATTCATTCAACTGGGCTTGCTGATGCCTTATCCCGCGGACCTGATCCTTAAGTTCATCTCGTGTCTGTTTCGAAATACGAAATTCTAAGAAGATATCCTTCATGGCGTGAAACCTGTCAAGATATTGTTCCATATAAGCAATAGTCTCTGCTGTATGACTTTTATATGACGCCATCAAACTGAAATCGAGTAATGACCCGACGCAAGCAAGCGCACGTTTGAAAGGTAGCTGTTGCACACCGTCCGGTAGTCTCAATGCCACAGCTAAAACTGCTAAAAGACATCACCCCAAATTCCTCATCTCTTTCCCTTGCTACTGTGTAACCTCAGGGTAAGCTTTTTTGGAAACAAAGAACTCAGGGTACGGCGGCAAAGACTTCCAAGCATCATCAAATGCTTGTAGTCGCCCATGTTCCTTGAGAAATCCTTGAATCCAATCCATCATGTGCTTAAACAGTGCCAGGTAAATTGTATGAAGGAGATCGGGCTGGGGCAAGTCGGGCGTAGACACCCATCGGAGCCCATGGAAGATGTTGCACCCCATGTTGACACCCAGAGTATCGAGTGTGGGTTGGGTGACATCTGAATCTGACATCTCCGACTGGTCGTGAAGTTCCTGCTCGAGTTCCTCATATGTCGCATAATCTCGGGCCTGATATGCTTTGACCGCGTTGGCACCTATCTGGTGTGGACGAACCTCACATTTAGGACAGGCGTTGGATTTTATTCCATGAAGGGCGACATTTTCCATATGGTCCGCAATCTATGCAGCCAATATCGGGAAGCACCTCCGAACATTCCCATCCGCAGAGTCAATTGGGACGCCATCGCGCGTAGCATCTTGCAAGGGCTCAAATAAGAGTTCGAATACGCCTTTGAGGGTGTCGGCATTGATTTCGCTCTGGGCTCTGTTTGCTAAAGCCGACTGTGGCAACTGAGGAGGGACTGATAGGAGCTCAAGAAGGAAGATAGCCATCGATGCGGGCCTGTTACGCCTTGTCAATGCAAGATTTCCTATCTTAACGTACACCGGCCAGGCCTTCTTGTCACCAGAGAAGTTGGTGAGATGGGTCTGATCGGACATCCCGATAATTCTAACAACCCTGGCGCCATGTGGAAGGCTTTCCTGTCATAGGTTAGCTAGATCTTTAGTCAAAAGGTGATAAGAAATGGATATAGTACTTGAACTTCCCACCACCAGTCTGCGGTATGCATTTCAGCATACACTCTGTGTCCATTGTGATCGTATTCATG
>LN891136.1:39485-52514 GCA_900010015.1 Tuber aestivum | reverse complement strand
CGAAAATAGCCAGCCAGAAACTGCGCAAACCACCATTAAGCGAGAAAAGTAAGTATCTTCCATCAAACTAGTTATATCCGACGAACATTGACCTCTCTATGTTAGTCAGACGTCGGGCGAGTCAACCAGAACATGCCGGGGAATCAGTCAAGCGCCCTGGCCCCGCTATTCACCCGTCTGTTCGCCCCATCGTTGGCCCCGTCGTGTTGCCGCCTGGCCCCAAGTACTAGCATTGGGCCTTCTCAAGCGGTAAGCGCCCCGGGTCTCGCTGCGACACTGGGACGGCTGCGCCCCTCCAATCCCGGCAGTCAACTAGGACGAGGACCAGGATATGACACCACCAGGCATAAGAGACGCAGTCGCTGGCTTTAACCGGACTGTGGTATGATTTAAAAGTTGACGTACTTGCAGATATGAATGTTATGGCTAATTACAAACACAGGACAAAGAAAGCGGTGCTAGTCAATCTCCGAGGGCAGCACCCTCCGAGAGCCAGTTTTCCCCCTCATCCGGTACGCGATCGGTCCGCACTTCTGTAGCGAAAATTCCCCCACTGAACAAGAATGCTGCTCCCACCCCGCAAACCTGCATCCCGGCACTGTCGCCCCACCCCAACGCCAGAACCAACCCCTCCCCTGCCAGAACCTGTATCCCGGCACTGTCACGTCTCCCGCGTACGAGAAGCAACTCCTCCGCCACTGGAACCTGTGTCCCAGGTCTGTCACCCCCCGTGGCCGAGAGAACAAGCCCATCCCCCCTCAGAACCTGTGTCCCAGTACCATGATGTCTCCCCAGTACGAGAACCAACACCTCTGCTACTGGAACTGGTGTCCCGGGGCTGTCGCCCCCCCGGCCGCGAGAACAAACCCCTGCTTCCCGGAATCTGTGTCTCGCAACCATTGCATCTCCCAGTACCGAGAACCAACCCCAGCCCCCCTCAGGCACCTGTGTCCCAGGGCCGTCGCCCCTGCCCCGCCGTGAGAACCAACCCCTACCCTCCCGGAACTTGTGTCCCATCAGCATCGCCTCTCCCTGCGCCGAGAGCCAACCCCTGCCTCCCCGGAACCCGAAGTGCCCTGGGCCCTGCTGCGCCACGGGGACGGCCGCGAACATCTCCTGTGTCAGGTCCGCTCTGTTTCCGCCCCCTCGCGTCCCCTGCCGTCAATTGTCCAGGTTTTTTTTTCTTTGCTCCAAACATGCAAACCTCTCCCGTGTCCCCTCCCCCGGCATTCGAAAATGCCAGCCAGAACTGTGCAAACTACCATTAGGCGGGAAAAGTAAGTATCTTCCATCAAACTAGTACATCCGGCGAATATTGACCTCTCTATGTTTGTCAGACAACGGCGAGTCAACCAGAACATGAAGGGGAATCAGTCAAGCACCCGGGGCCCACCTGTTTGCCCCGCCGTTTGCACCGTCATGGCTCCTCTGGGTAATCGAGATGCCTAGCCCAAGGGGCAGCATCGGGCCTTCTTAAGCCCAAAGCACCCTGGGCCCCGCTGGTTGCTCTGTCTTTTGTCCCATTGCGCTGCTGCCAGTGAGTCAATATGCCTCGCCCCGAGGGGCAGCATTGGGCCTTCTCAAGCCTGACATCCCCTCCACCCCGCCACTGGGCACATTGTGCTAGCACTAAATAATTGTAATCTGGTGCCACGTTTTTTTCTTTCCTTTGCTATTTTTTCGCCCGCTTTCATTTTCTTCCCATTTTCTCCTTCTTTTCACTCCATTGCTTGGGTTCATTTTCTATCTGTGTGGTTTCCTCTTTCTCTCTCTTGGGTGTCTAGTTCTTTGGTTCCTTTTGCAAGGGTTTCTCATACCTCTTTGGGCAACTTGATCTCCTCACATCTTTTCAAGGGGTTTCTCATGCCCGCTTTAGTGTCCTATTACCCTGTCTTATTTTCTTAGGTGTTTCTACCTTGCTTCGACATTATATACTAGATTTGTTCCTTCACCGCCACTTGAGCATCTTCTATTCTTAGACTTGCCTTCCCCTATTGTCAGTCATCCTGTGGTTGTCTGTCACTTGGCGTCTGTCGTACCAGTGGCTCCCAATTCATAGAGGAAATGCTGGCAGAGTGGCACCAGTGCAGGGCCAGGATGCCATCCAGAAAATGCGGTCCCCTCTGGCCCGAAAGGGCAGGATCGGACATTCTCAAGCCTAAAGCACCCTCAGCCATGCCATTCGGTACCACACACAGCTACTGGATGATCTGTATTTCAACCATTTTTTGCCCCTAGATGCCCTTTGTCTTCGTTCTTTCCTTTGCCGGAGGTTCTGGTCTTCTTCCCTGCCCGAGTGCCTTGATGGTCTCTGGCTTGCAGGGGTTCCTCTCGCTCTTTGTTTTTTTCTCTTATTTCTGATCCATTTGCGCATTTGGTTTTCCTGTTCTCTTTTCTTGGGCTTTCTCATATACCATTTAGTGTCTTGTAGCTTAGTTTGTGTGTTAGTTCTTTCTATCTCACTGGCGCACTACCTTCTGGATTCCTTCCTTGGCTGCCACTTGAGCATCTTGCCTTTATTAGGCTTTTATTCTGTGCTTGTCCATCCCCTCCTCCTTGTCTGCCTGTTGCCTGGGATACGGAATTCCCCTTACTTCAGCCTCTTGTTGTATACTACATTTTTTTGCATTGTGAGGCGTAATGGACCGACTTGTATTCTTAGAATTTTCATCTCCCAAGGTGCGTAGCATGGGTTTTCAATCCCCTTCCGTCAATAGGTAGTATTCTTCAAGTTACCCACTGTCCTAGCAAACCCTGAACTGTGTCTTGACTCAGTGATCGTTGTGTACCAAGTCTATATCTGGCTAGGCGTCCTGTGTGCATCTCGCAAATTTTCACCTGATTGTTGAATACCAACCCTGTCTGTCTGATGTTCCGCTGCATCAACTCTAGGTCATCCTGAGAAGACGTTCACTTCTCTGTATCCTACTTATGCACAGACTATATCTAGTGCGAAGTTATATCAGTAAATCCTACCCTTCGCGCTAGATTTTAGATGCCACTGTCCTATGCTGTGTCCTTCATTTCCTCTTTTATTTACATCAGACTTTACATCCCATGACAGTTGAAGACATTGGCATTTGATAGTAAAGATTACATTGAATATTGGAAAATAAGCGTTTTGATATCTGAATCATGGTGATCAATACTGCGTAATACTTGATGAATCTGGATGTACCCCTACCTCTAGCATATAAGACCTGCCACATCTAAATGAACATAAGAAACCTACACAATTTCCAGATTTTATTACAGATATACTATTTACACTGCTCTAACTACTGCTTTCTCTCTCTCCTAGCTGTGCAAGTTTTCTATCATACCAAGGGAGCAATGATCCCGCCTCAACAGTCGACCGATCTCCCGCATTAGGAATAGGTGTAGATGTAAACAGGAGGCCAGACCTGGCCCTGTGGAACCTGGGGGAACAAGATCCAAATCTCAACAAAATATTTTGCACGGCGCCCAGAGTATGCGTACGAATGACCAGGTGTCATGTCCACCTTCTTCACTCCTGCAAATAACAAGCCAACTAACGACACCACCTAAGCGCTCGTGTAAAAGCACACTGCCGGCAGCTGTGCGTCTCAACCCAGAAACTAATGCCGATGACCAGGTGCATGTAGAAGTTGTACATATGTTAGAGGATAGTAGCGATGAGTACCAAATCTCCCCAGGTACCTCAGAATCAGAATCAGAAACTGATGCTAATGCAGAAGCCATCGATCTCAGTGATGGCGGAATAACAACATGCCGTCACAGGTCACAGACAGCGAACAGAAAAGATACTAACTAAGAGAAAACAGTTCAGATTTCGACTACGGCCGGATTCCAGCGATCTGGCCCTTCTCTGCCAATGCCCGCTGTCCTGACCTACATCATTTATAGTAGAGCCTTTACTCCTGGGATTCTGTTGTCAAGCTCGGGAAGGAATTCGTCTCCACCAGGTTGCCTGACTATACTTTCCCCGAATATCAGAAGCCCTAGCCAGGCAGATCATCTATATGTAGCCTGACGCGACATCAACTGGCACGGAAGCAGCAGCCAGAATAATAATGTTCCTGGACCTGAAAGTTCTATATTACAGCTGACCAGGGATCTGATTCTCCAATATACTCTTTTTGATGCCCCATTACCGAAAGTAGGGGTTGTGACGGCCAAGGTTTATAGCATTTAGGAGGATGGGTTGAATATGAGTGAGGATTGCAAATGGATTGAACTGTCTGTGAATAGCATAACAATAGTAAGTGATCCCAGCCAGACATCTGCACACACAGCAAATTACAACAACCCCGACAGATATGCCAAAAGCACCCAGGCGTATGGTCACAATTCGTTTGTCATGTGAACCATCACATAGTAAAGTTATATAAACTACCACCGCTACAAGGTGCAGTAGCCATTGCACGTAGAGTTCATTATCTTCATGAAGGAGACCTGATCATGCGCCACCCGAAAGGGTATGAGGTTTGTTACCATGATGACTAGTAATGGCTATTAGGTAATGCGACTAACTATATATGAATTTGGACAACGTCTGATCCAACGATTCCTTGCCTCTTAGATCCCAGAGACTATATAGGGCAAGTACTTTGTCAGAAAGAAAAAAAAATCCAAGGCAGGATAGATCCTGAGTTCCTATCTTAGATCAACAAAACTATGATCCGCCTGACTTGCGCTATACTATGCCACACTCTCCAGGGATAGCAAACTGGCAAGTACAAAGAGTCAAAGGACTTCAAGCCTGACATTATTATGGGTAAGAATCTCAGAAGATTCTACTGCGCCATAGTGAAGTAGCCTGGCTAACCCATCACCCACTTAACACCTCTTGGTACTCCAGAAGCAAACATGGCAGAGATTTCCCATGCAGATCCAGGAGCTGTTGGTCCAAAACATCCAGGAAATCATCACTGAAAAGCTACAGCAACAACAAGAAATTTGGAATGATCGAGTAGGAGGAGATGATGATAACATTGACACTGCAGGCATGGAGCTCAAGTGTATGACATCCAACCTGGCTCTAAGCCAATCCGTACAGAATTGACAGAGAATGACTGACTACCTTGTAGGCGCCTATTTGGAGGGCCAGGGCAGGTGGGAACAGTCGCCCCATTCCAATGTTGCTTATAATTTTAGCTAGGTGGTTATTGGACGGTCTGTAGGCTTTTATGATTTTGAACAGGATAGTCTAGACGATACACCGGGACACACAGGACCTTCGATGCTAGGGAGCATGGGCAGTTCATGTATTTCATCGCTTGTCTCGCTTAGTCTGGATGATTCACAGTCAAGGCCATAGATGGCTATAGAAGGACAGCAGGAAGGGAATTTTGATTGAGAGAGAGGAGGCAACAGGTCGGTGGGACCAGGATTGAGTGTGGGTTCAACAGGACGCATATAGCGACCGGTGGTGCCGGTGAGATTGCAAGCATCAATACTGCATAGTGTACTTAACAGATTGAAATGGCGGGCCAATTTGACACTGTTCGATAGTAAATAGAGTGTTTGCAGTACATATCCAGACCAAATTCTAATCGGATGTGGTTGCCAAAAGTCCTAAAACATATGTATTATGTTCCAATTACAGCGAGAAACTCCCGACGACCTCAATTGAAAGTGTGAAATCACGATGCAACAGGTGGGTAATATAAGACTTAGGGTACATGAGAGTAGTGCTTCAAAGTCATGAGACCCAGGAGCCGAGACTGGAACTTAGGAGGAGGAGAGCAGACGAGACATACGGTAGAAGGCAAGTGATAGAGATTAAGTGATCCAAACAGAACTGGCTTCATATGGACAGGATTGGAAAGTGAGGGCAGGGTTGATAAGCATCATGGTAAGATGCAGAAGTAGCAGGGATTCTCGGGATGCAAAGCCAGCATGGCCGGATGGCCAGGAGACCAGGCAAGAGCAGTAGGGGCATCGGGAGGCTAGGGGGAAAGGGCGGAGATTGTCAGGATACCCAGAACCAACCTAGCAAGGGGGACAAGGTAGGGGGGTTGTAGTACCACCTGTCTGGTGAGGGTCAGGATGCAGGAGCATGTGGATGCAAAAGTCAGGAAGCAACACTGGATTCCGTTGACATCCTTATTAATGGATTACATCCTGTGTGTCCTGTGCATTAGACGCCTAGGATGTACAAGACATAGGAGTAAACTTTTGTTGATGCCTGGTAGGCACACCAGCTTCCTTTATGACAACCCACAGGAAAAAAAGCACTTTGATCACCTTGACTTTAACCGACATTGTCTACTCTATGAGAAGTCCATCATGATGGCTACCCAAGTGGTCATCAAGGCCACAATGTAGGAATTCAAGGGAGAATTACTCCATGCAGTTCGAGATGCCAGCAAGGATGACCAAAGTTGGACATCTTGAAGAACAGAACTAAAGGGCCTAAGAATACAAGACAAGAAAGAACCAAAACATTAGAAACTACACAAGAATCTTATATACTTTAAGAACTAATGATTTACTCCTGCCTCAGAACCCCTACAAAGCATGATCGCCAAAAGCTCCCATGATTGTATGGTAGCTGGCCACTTTGAACAAGAAAAACTCTGGAAATTATTACCTGAGATTTCTACTGGAAAGTGATCATGAAGTGGGTAAACAACTATGTTCGCTCTGATGATGATTGTCAACATAGCAAGCCACCATGGCATGCACATTACAGGTTACTTCAACTTTTAGGAATTCCTTCTACTGCATAGACCTCAAGCTCCACTAACTTCATCAAGCAACTCACGCAATCCAATCAAAGTACCCAGATCATGGTAGTCGTCAACAAGTTCACCAACATGCCGCACTTCGTCCCCTTACCTACTACGACAACTGCCACAGATGTGGCCACAGCCTTCTTAAAAGACGTTTGGAAATTCCATTGACTCCCAGCTGAGATCATCTCATATATAGACACCACACTCACTACAGAATTTTGGAAATCCCTCTGCACTCTATCAGGAATTAAACGGACGATGTCAACAACATACCACCCCCAAACTGATGAACAGACTGAAAGAATCAACCAAGTACTGGAAGGTTAAAAATGAGGACTTTTGTCAACTATGATCAGGACAACTGGTACTCCCTGTTGCCTCTAGCCGAACACACCTGCAACAATTCAGTCACATCATGGTATGGATTGACTGCATTCTATGTAAACTATGGGGTCCATCCGTACACTGAATGGATAACCATGCATAAAGTGCGCAACCCCTGAGCAACTACATATGCTCACTTGATGAAAGCAATACACCACCAAGGACAGGAAAAGTTACAAGAAATGAGGGAATCAAGGTCCAAGTACTACGATAAAAAGACTCGACAGCAATCTGACAGCCAAGTCAGTGAGCGAGTTGTAGTTAACATAAATAATATTCGTACGAAGCGACCCTCTAAGAAACCAAGCTCAAAACCATACAGATCCTTCAAAGTTCTCGAAAAGTGAGGTGACAAGGCCTTTATGTTGGAGATTTCGGAATAATATACAATCCACCCTGTATTCCAGGTAACGCCACTTGAGCCCTATTGGTGGTCAGTTCGACCACAATAGGACGAGGCTCCTGGAGGGCCAGCAGAGATCAAAGGGGATCAGGAGTGGGAAATAGAGAAAATCGTGAAGAGCGAGGTTCTCTCCTATGCCAGAAGAGCTTGTGGTCACAATAAGTGAATCCATGAACTCAAGTTCTTTGTGAACGGGAAGAGGTGTTTTGAAGACAAGAACACTTGGGAACCACCCCAGCATCTAAGGCATGCTCAAGAATTGGTGGAGGAGTTTTATAGAGATAACTCAGAAATGCCCGAGATGAGGTAGAATAGCAGAAAATGGTTTTCCTTTGGATGGCCAAGTAAATACATGGAGGTTTTTTACCCTACTCATACTGAGTTCTTAAAGAAATTTAACAATGCACCACACCAGAAGATAGAAATAAAGACTCAAGACAAGCTCCATGAGGAGGAAGCTAGTGTTACATATGTGAATGCACAGACCTCCCCTCCGGGCAGACCTCCTAAAAACTACAAAGATTTCATGGCCAACACCCCCATCTGGCCCCACTGTTGGGCCTGCACACAGTAATAGTGTGGCTGGGATTTGGTCTCCCAACAGTATAAATCAGTTGAAATGAAGCATGCTTCATAACACTGTGTATGTCGTCGCTGTGCCTCCAACCCAAAGCTGTTCACAAGATATAAAGGAGGGAACCTCAGGCGGTGTCTAAGAAGTAGAGTAGAGTCAGTCAGATGAGTAACCATGGAGCTACAAGCTAAGCAAGATTGACCACCCCAGACATGAACAGAAAGTGTTGGGACGAAATAGCCAACAATCCAATAAGTTATTGGGATGTGCCAGTATGGATAAGCCACGGGATCCAGTAAAGTGGTCGTACAGCATAGAGTCAACTGGAGGCCTATCTGTTGGTGAGAGACTTTCCTACAATGTTGACTGGTCTAATTGTGGCAGAAAGTCCTGAAAGTCAACGAAGTCAAGTTGTGAAGTTGACGACACATTGATAAGTCTCTTGCCAGGGCTAATCCCTCCAGTCAGAACAAGGAGAATGGTGAGTTCGCTTGAGTGAGACCACTCACTCATAGTTGAACCTCCAAGACCAAGGAATCATACATTTTTGCTGCAGAGGTTTCAAACCCCCTTGCGGAAACACAACAATGCACGGAGACCATAATCCAAGTAAGATGCACAGTTTGTCAGGGTCAAGTGGATTCCCGTTACGATAGTAAGGGGTAGGAATTAGAGAAGGTAGATTGTTTGGTAATAGATAAATGTAACCTGCAACCACCCAGATGTGGAATATAAATACTAGTATCAAGGTACCACCTTAGCTTTCAGAACTATCAGCGAATGGAGAAGAGATCTTATCAATATATTTATTACATTTTGATACCTACTGTTGTTACAAGCTTGCTTGACCACTCTCCAAGAAACCTTATTGGCACCAGTTACAATTCGCTTGACTAAAATTGGCTGCCGTGTAAAAATAGAGGTCTCACTCTCCAGGTCACACAGAATGCTTGCCACCAACATGCTGCAGGAGCTCAGACTGACTCCCGAAGGCAGCACCTGCTACAAGAACTAGAGGTGGAACTTGCACCTGTCAATACTAGGTACACCCAGCCTCATGAATGGAGGGTGGCAGTTCTCTGTATCAAGACTTAGTACATTCCATATCGTCAATGTAGAGCCGTGGTCTAGGCTGCCAACACCTGCTGCAATGTACCTTCACAGCGAGCAGTAGGTGTTCAAGGAGTACCCCTAGCAAATATTTCAGCGCCCGATCAATGGCAGTGGCTGACAGGTTAGTTAGCTCATTTCTACAGTATGATGGAATTTTGGCATACCAACTAAGATAATATAGATTGCAACGCACTACTTGGATGCCCCTGCTCTGTGCCTCTTGATTGGATAGGGCCATCATGGTGCTTGCATGTGGCGAAGCAGGCTTATCATACTGGCGCCAACAATCAGAAAATCCAGTGGCAATACCCCCATGTCCAAGGTATCTACTTCTATGAGTTAGATTCATACAATTTTCAAGAATTGTGTACCATCGTAGTCCAATGGATGCTGGACAACTGAATCCATTACATTATTGGTGCCACAGGTGAGGGGCGCCGGATACTGAGCAAGTCACCCAATGACCGTCTATCTTTAATGCAAATAGTATTTATTAACAGCCCTGAAATATTCTGCACCTGGCTGCTCTCAAATCATGTCAAACAGGACCTCCTGGACTCACTTATATATTGTTACTGAAATGAACATGAAAGAACATTACCAAGTCTCCCAATCCAGGAGCATTCTTAGCTTAATGAAGTTAATGTATTGGATTAGAGCCTGAATCCTAATTCCCTAGTAGGTGTAATACATTATCAAGTACCCTCAATTAAGGCTCCAGTTTGTGGGACAGTGGCCCAGATAATAACTCTGATGCTACAGCAGATCAGTCACTTGCTGGTGAAGCTGCACGCTTGGTAGTTTCCCCAGCTTCAGACATACAGCCTATGAGCTCTGAGGTTCCAGTGCCTGATTGAACTTACTTGCATTCAGCACAGCTGCCATTGTAGCTTAACAGCTTGTCTGTCATACATAGAAAATGGCCATCATGCTTGATCCTGCTCCCTACATATGATATGAATGTACTCTAGTACTGTGCTTTGTTCGTCCTTACAAGCAGTCAACCGCCTAATGTTATGAGAGTCACTCTGGATTCCATCGTGGGTAACTCTTGGAATAGTAATATGACAGATTGGACATCGCTGGGACCTATACCATGTCTGCCTAGATGGCAGGTTAGTGGATATCCTGTAAATTAGCTTTGGATTATGATGCACAAGTCAGCCCATGACTCCCCCATCAATAGTTCAATCTCTTGCTGTGTGTCTCCTTTCACGAAGTAGTGTTTGTTCAACCTCACTATCAGAATACGTTGCACCTTACTAGAACTCTTTGTGTGCCATCTAATGTCTGCGAGAATATCATGACAGGTAATATAGACTAAAAGCTCATTTAGAGATAGTGTTCTGAAGTTGTAGGCACAGGGAAATTCCTCAGTGACCATGAGAATCCTGTCACGCAGACTAGCAGAGGATCATCTCAGTGTTGCTAAAAAAAAAGAAGAGTTGGGGAGGCACCAGAAGGCAGGCCTCACATGATACTGTGCTAGTCCCCTAGGAAACAATCTACAAGACAGCTACCTTCACCTCCGGTTCTTTCCTCCCCTAATACCACTACCACTACATCTTGAGTGGATCGCGCCTCATTGCTTCCTCTACCAGCTTTCCTGTTGAGCTGTTTGCTCCATGATAAACAAACACCGAGTGCATTCAAGAGGCCCAATATTAGGCCTCTAAGATACAAGTTCTTCATTGCTACTGGAACCAGAGCTTGTGGCTTGTCTTGCCCCCCTCTGAAGACCACTGCAGAGAACCATCCCATGGCTCCCTCCCTTGGGTGTATAAGTAAATATCATCCAAAGAAGTGGCAATGCTTTAATTGCCACAGCTGAAGTAAGTTTACTTTATTAAATGCTTCCTGGGCAATGGATATTAACGTATCCCTTTGTCCAAGATGCCTAAACACTGATCCTGATGCCACTACTATGAGCTCTGAAACACATTTCAAGAATCACCCCATGGCTGCCATAACAGGGTGTAGTCATGAAATGAGTCTAAGTTCTCCTCATGCCTGATAGCATATTAAGCTCCTAGTTACTGATGGTGATCAATCTTGCTGAGGCCTCTGATGTCAAGCTGCCTTCCCCCCCCCCCTTAGTAGAGGACTCAAAGTAAGTTCAAACAGAACTAAAAGCATCCCCGAAATTGTTTTCACATGGCTTACCATTTGTCACAGAGGGTGATTCCGTAATATCACATATGCAAAAAGTTGGTATTGGTTTTTTGATGCTCATAAGCCCACAGGTGCATACTTGATATAGAGGAATCAAGTTAAGTCATACATTAGTACATTGAAGTAGGACCCTGTATCATGAACTATGACTAAGCAAGGAAGATTTTACATGGCTCAGGATTCCAAGCTACAAGTATGTTGAGATTTCATATGATGCATACTAGTGGGCTATAGGTTATTATATTTACCTGTTTATGACTTATAGTTGTAAGTCACATGATGTTATGATTTTTGTATAGGGCTCAAGTTATGAGTCATGGGTTTCACTCAGGTGGCACAAGTTGCACACCTGACTTGATTATTGAGTTTTGACTAGTTTAAGGTCTGTTGCGCAGCAACTCATAGGAGTCAGCTGATAGATTTCATGTGAGTCATAGTTATGAGTTACAAGGTGTGTGTGATGAGAGGTATGAGTTATACTGGGTAAAGAGCAAATATATAACGGGTTACTAGGACCCCAAGTATGATCTCTTCACATGTTCTTCTACTTTATTTCCTACAGTCTTGCTTTCGTTCCGCCATGGTAACAATGATGTCTTTTTTCTGACACTGATGGGTGAGCTCTCTGAGTTCATCCAGGAAGCCCTGAAGTTGAAGTCGATGATGGAGTTCTCATGTGGTGCATCACTTGTGGTGCTCATCTTGCCTCCCTTCGCTTTGACTCTTCATGAGTAGTTTTCGGCTCAGACCTTCTCTTTGCTTGATGGACCTTTGCTTCAGTAAAACCTTTCGGCTTTCCTGTGGTTCTTCCGTGGCAGGATTTTGCATTTGTTGCATTAGTAGTTGAGTTCATAGTTAGGGAATGACCTGTTACTTGAGGGTTGGAGGGTTCCATTGTAGTTAGGACTAACGATACATAGCCTAGTTGTATCTACAATTGTTTCAGGCAACATGCCAACTCCTGCAAAGATTGATTGATGGCTGCTCTGTATTTCAACTCGTTGTACTGGTCACATAACCTCTTTATAGCTGGGCCTTCTCTCCAAATCTTATGGTTAAGTTGTACCTGCCTGTCAATTGCTATCCTGGACTAGAATCCTACAATATTGTTCCCTCCCAGTCTCCTGGTGTTTTCTGTTCAGTGTGGCATTACGGGTTGGTATTGGGTCTACATTTCTGTCTTTGGGTGGGATTGCCTTTGACCCTGATAATTACCACCTGCACTCGACTTCTATGGTTGGGTTGTGCTAGTAGTAAGTGATTGGCTACTAGGTTCCCTCTCATAGGGGTTCTGTACTCAGTTATATTAGTAGGCATTGGTGGGCCTTGGCAATCACATCCATTGTAAGTATAGTATTCCATGGATTGCTTCACTTGACCAATGCCTGCTCGGTTCAGTCGTGGCTGTTATGAACCCAATTGCCGTGAATACTCTTGTTCAGGCCTCTGTCCTTTGGCTGGGATGACTATTACCGGCTTGTCTGGGCTTATGTGGCTTGGATGGGTAGGCGTA
This sequence comes from Tuber aestivum, assembly GCA_900010015.1. Lineage (NCBI taxonomy): Eukaryota > Fungi > Ascomycota > Pezizomycetes > Pezizales > Tuberaceae > Tuber > Tuber aestivum. The sequence goes on along the minus strand of LN891136.1, from coordinate 39,633 downwards.
TAGACTGTGGGCCCATGCTTCAGGTACAGCTCTGGTTGACTACAATTGGCTCTGGCTCTGCCTTCAGGCCAGTAGGCTTGGGTCCCACTGAGTTATGTTCTGCCGGGTGTCACTTAAGCTGTTCTCCAGATTTTGGAGCTCTGTTAAG
>LN891136.1:14699-38386 GCA_900010015.1 Tuber aestivum | reverse complement strand
AGCTCATTGCCTCTACTTCACCTTCACCCCATGTTTCCTTGATAAGCAGCTTGGATCAATAGGCTTCGCTGCTCATTCTGGTAGTGGGCTCTATAGGGCTGTGGCCTATACATGGGGCTGTGGTTAAGGTTCTGGCAGTACTGACAGACAATGGTTGGCTGTTGTAGCTTGCAGATATTTGGTCACCGAAGGTCTATGTTGGACTTTGGCCTGATGCAGCTCAGTGGCTGGATGCCAGTAGGCATTATGGTACAGTGCCTTGGGTGTACAGTCTGGCAGGCTGGTTCTGTACCTGGCAGGAAGATGTGGCTACTAGGATCAGTTTGGCTATGGGGGTCAGCCCACCTTTGAGTGGTATACCATAACCCCCCATGTGCTTATAGTTTGGATAGTGGTTCATGACTGGTAGATTGTGGTAAAACCTTACCCTCACTATAGTCTGACAATGCATGTGTGGCGGGTTGCTGCTGGCTGTTGGGCAAGGGGGTTGAGGGTGTTGCTGGGACTGGGTTTTTTGAGTTATGTATTGTTTCATTTGTTTGGTTGCTTGGCTGGGACTTGGGTATGGCCAGTTGGGGGTACATTTCCCCCTTGATATTTACTTTCTTTGGCAGATTGAGATGTATTAGGGTCCTGGTTGTGAGACCCTAAGATGGTATACATGGAAGTACTACCGACTCTTGGAGTGGCTGGGGTTCATTAATACAGTGCCGGCATTGGGAAGTCTGTCTTGGTACTGCCCCTTTTTCATCTGTGCTGAAACGCTTACTTGGGCTGCTGGTGGGTTTTCCGGGTTGGATGTTCTTTGTTTATATGATGCACCATTGGGTGTGTTGGGTTGTGAGGCTGGGGCTGTGCTGCAGGTGGTTGTATTTTATTTCTTTGGTTGGATTTCCGTAACTTATTGATTGCTCAGCTTCAGCAACATGATGTGTGGTTGAGCGCATACCAGAGTGTCTATAAGTTGTAGGTAGATGGGTCCCGGACTGTCGATAGACTTGTACTTAACTTTCATCTCTTGCTTGCTAACTGGGATGTTAGCTTGTGGTGTTCCTCAGCATCACTAACTGGTCAGGAAGGTTTTAGTTTACAGGCCTCGGTATCTAGTATTTAGTTGTAGGTTGGTACTTGGATTATGTTAAACCTGCCAGGGGGGACTAGTTACCAGGCAGATTGATGCAGCTAGTATAAATAAGAATGAGATTGAATCCTACATTTATTACTTTATGATAAAGCACCTTTATGCTCTCTACTCAACTCTAAGTAAGAAAACTATCTCTCATCCTATGACAAATGATTAAGTCTTAAAGCGAGAACTTTGTAACGACCCCACGTTATAGAGCTATGGTAACCTAAGTCTACGCCTATACATAAGACCATGAGGTTGGATGGAAGACTAGGCAGCCATGTGGTACATGTCCAAGGGATATGTGAATGGTCCAGATATTCCAAAGAACAGAAGGTACCAAAGGGGTAGGTGTACCTAAGTGGTGGAAGTAATATGACGATGTCCATTCCGACCTAAGGATAGGTCGGAAGGGTGGATGAGTTTACCCTGTCTAGAAGAGTCATGTTACTCAACCGTGGAGACCAGTTTCGTATCACCATGGACATACTTATCGTACCTTAGAGATACAAATAGCCTACCTTCCATCAGAAATGCTCTCAGAGGAATTCCAGGAAAAGTTAGGATTGTTTGTTACGCAAGGACGATCAAGGAGTACTTGCTTGCATGTTGATCAGAAGGCTACGGGAGGAGCAATAGTGCTCCGAACATGCTGGAACTTGTCAGAATTATTCCTGACAGGTACCTGCAGCCCCCGTATTCGCCCCGGGGATCATGGACTAAAATGGTTGAAGTTGCCGTCATAGACGTTAAATGAAGTCTTTGCAGACATGTCCATAACACTGTATAAATTGCTGCTGTTCGTCCGACCGAAGGCTGTTCGCAGGATACAAAAGAGGGCCAAGGTAGGAAGGTCAGGTACCTTCTCTAAAAGGAACAGAGCAAAACGGAGCAAAACTGACGGAGTTTGCGTGAGCTATCCAGAAGGGTCTCCGGAGTAGTCCCGGGTGGTACCAGGGACATCTAGGAAGGTTTTATGCCAATCAATCCTACACTTTCCCCTTTGCCATAGGTTCTTTGTACGTTGTTTGACGACTCTGATAGCATGATACTTATCACAGTGAGTGCTGTGTTGGAAGTAAGGGACCATGGGTAGGGCCCACGGGTCCCGCCGCCACCACAGCTCTCTGCTGGAGCGTTGTAGACATTCTAAGTTCGCAATCAAGATAGATAGAACTTAACTGGAAAATACCCAATGTCTACGAGTGCTTGCATAGGTCATAGCACATGGGAGGTGAGTTATTTAGTTAGTTTTCCTAGGTGTCTCGACAGTTAGCTACTGACAAGACTCCAATGCACAGAAGTTTTCTCTCCAGCAGGTAAATTGGTAAACACCTCACAGGAACTAATATGTATAGAGGAGAATTCTACTAGAGTGCCCTAACACCTAAGGCCCTTCGGAGATATGGTAATGGTGCTGGGCAACCCTTACGGTGAAGGCCATACTCATATTGGTCCGAGTAACCTGATGGGGAAGTTTTTGGTATAAGTCTGACTACTTAAAGATTATACGAGAACTCTCCTACCCCAACACAATTAACATCCTCTCGAGCGACTTTAATTGAGATAAGCCTGAGCTTAATGGTATTGTTTTACTGTTTACTTTTATGCTTTACACTTCATAAGAGCTGTGTTCGAAAGACTCGAAATTTGGTGCAGTCACATTCTTAAGAACCATCTACCTGAGGGAGCCCCCATTACAAACCTAATGAGATTAAGCAATAGGCGCGAACAAACAGATGTCAAAGGACTTGACTATCAACCTCAAGTAGGCAATGACCTAAGAACTATTACCTTACCATCCAGCAAGAATCATTACTACCTGTCGCCCCCCCACATCCCATAGGATTCTTAACTGCAATCTACAAATAAATAGTTTGCTAACTTTGCCAGATTCTTGACCTGCACAGGATTTATGACAACATTCCTCTACCTATATATGTTGGTTCACAATACATCCAATATCTACATTTCCATTTATATTGACAACACACCCATACTTGCAGCTATATTAAGAATCCTAGCTGGGGCTGGAGTACAACAGGTAACAATTGTTATTGGCGTTAAGGAGATAGTTCTTAGGCAGTTGCCTACGTGAGCCAGAGAGCTACGTCCCTTGACTTCTATCTCATCACCCCTATGTCCTTAGTCATATTAAGTCCTGACTTAGGACTTAATTCCTCGCTGTCAGATGCAAGACAATTCTTGGATTTTTTAAGATAAATCTTAAAGAGCATAAAGGTAGGTTTATTTAAGTAAAATAAAAAGGTAGGAAATAACGTATTTTACCTAGTGTTGGGACATGTTATAGTTATGAGACACCTCTTAAAAATGGGACACATTGTATAAAATTGTGAACCCCAACATGAGCACTAGTCAGAATTCCTTAAAACTTATTTATTAGATTAACATTATAGATTTGGTTGTATGGTCTAAAAATTATTTCCTACATCAGTAATTGTATACAGTTATATGAAAGAGAACAAAGACAGTGAGAATTTGTGATTGGAACAGATCAAGATTTTTTAAAATTAAAGGAAAAATCAGAAAAATATTCTGTAACCTGGCTTGGGTAACAGTAATGACTGCTCTTGAATACTCAGTTATAGCTTGTTGTTTACAACTCTGAAGAGGCCAAGTTGTTAGTTTGAATACAAATGATATTGATGATTTTTATTTTACATACTTCTATAACTATATTTTTTCCACTTGTACCCTCTTATATGATTTCTTTGTTTTACAATTCAAGTTTTTAGAATTTCCTAAGGCAGAAACCGCACCTCTGCTTCTTGCTTCCTACTTCCTACTTTAATAACAATTCATATCCCTACTTTTCTATTCTCTACTAACTTAATTTTCTTTGCTTTACAGTTTACTACTATTTTAGATTTCTTTTTATCTACATGCTTATACATCTAATTAGTCCTACCTGTTAGTTAATACTAAGATATATACTTCCTTGAAGTTTCCTATTATTTGTCTTTAGTGGTTTTACTATCTGAGTAATCATAATAACCTCTAGCTCTACAATTGTCATCCGTATATTATAATAAAGATTAATCCTCCAAAATAGGTAACTCAGATATTCTTTGATGGAATAGGATCTTGGAGTAATTGATGATTATTGAATGTAGAAAATAAATATAGAGTGAGAAGTTATGATAATAAAGTGACAGGTATTGTAGAGAAAAAAGTGAAAAGAAGTATAGATTTATTCAAACTAACGACTTGGCCTCTTCAGAGTTGTAAACAACAAGCTATAACTGAGTATTCAAGAGCAGTCATTACTGTTACCCAAGCCAGGTTACAGAATATTTTTCTGATTTTTCCTTTAATTTTAAAACATCTTGATCTGTTCCAATCACAAATTCTCACTGTCTTTGTTCTCTTTCATATAACTGTATACAATTACTGATGTAGGAAATAATTTTTAGACCATACAACCAAATCTATAATGTTAATCTAATAAATAAATTTTAAGGAATTCTGACTAGTGCTCATGTTGGGGTTCACAATTTTATACAACATGTCCCATTTTTAAGAGGTGTCCCATAACTATGACATGTCCCAACACTAGGTAAAATACGTTAAACTAGAAGAATGTGTGAAGCTCTCATACTCGGGGTCCTAGTGACCTTTATATATTTGCTCTTCATCAGGCATGACTCATATCTTGTATCACACAAACCTTGTTACTCATAACTATCAGTCATGTGAAATCTCTTAGCTGACTCCCATGAGTCACTGCGCAACATGCCTAAAACCAATCAAAACCTAATAACCAAGTCAGCTGTACAACTTACGTCATCTAAGTAAAATCCATGACTCCTAAATTGAGTCATGTGCGAACATCATAACATCAGGTGACTTACAACCATGAGTCACAAATAGGTAAACATAATAACTTATGATGTGCTAGTGTACATCATGTGAAATCTTCCTTGCTTAATCACAGTTTGTGACAAGCTAATATCTCCGAAGCTACATCTCTCATCGAAGACGTAGCCTGAAAATGGCATTCAAGATCACAGACCTATGGGAAGCTACATTTCTACTCGGCTTGCACATCAAATATACCTCCAATAGACTACATCTTACTCAAGAGCAATATATCAAGTCAGTCCTCAAATGATACTCAGTGGAAAACTTTAACAGCAGTTCTACACCCTTATCCAAAGGCATTCAATCTATGACATAGACCGAAGACGCACACATTCCAGACTCCTCCATTTACCAATCAATGATAGTATCACTTATGTATTAGCCTACTACTACAAACTCAATCTATGGTATTCTATTTCTTGTCTCTCTCAACTTTCTGCTTGCCATACCAAACAATACCTCAAGGCCACTAAATACATTCTTCAATATATTAATAGAACCAAATACATTGGACTCTTTTACCCTTACAATATGATAAATGCTATCAATACCTACCTTCATTCAAACTTCACTGCTTGCCTCAATACCCACCACTTCTTCTCAAGATATATTCTACTCCTAAATAGTACATACATCTCATGGGACTCAAAGACACAAGCCTCCTGCGCACTATCAACCACTGAAGCTGAATGTATCGCAATGTCACTTGCCATAAGACAAACCCAATGGTTTTAAAAGAATCTCAAAACTTTCTGTCTGGAATGACTAATCCCTTTGCATGTAAACAACACTGGCACAAACTTTCTCACTTAAAACAATTAGTTAAAAGACTGTACAAAATACATCACTATACACTGTCACAAAATATGGGAAGAAATCGATACTAGTTCATTCATGCTTCTGAAGGTTGCCTCCTCTGATAATCTCACCACTATCTGTACGAAGATCTTAGCAACACTGGTACAAAAATAGTTAATAGTACTTTGAGGCTGTAGATAATAAGGGGAACTGTTTAATTTTTCTAATTTGCTTTACATATATATTCTCCTTGATAATATTGTATATTCCACTACTTAATAACATTTTTAAACAACGAACATTATTACCTCTGAACTATGTATTATTTATATTTCATTAATATTTCATAATACAATTATGGGATTATTATGTGTTTTCTTATCTGGTGTTTGGGTTTGTTTCTTATATCTTATACATCATCATGTATGGTTATTGATCATTTGATTTACAATTATATTTTAATTGTCCATTCACACCACCTCAGATATATGCCTGTTTTATCAAATTTTCTTTACAGTTGTTCTGGATCAAACGTGTTTGTACTTATGTTTTCTCTTATATTTTCTTTTAGATATGTGAAGCATGTACCCCTGTATAAATAGGCATTACCACCTATCTCAATTAACAGAATTAAGGACAAGACCTACTACCAATTGTTCAAATGTGTGGGTACGGCACTATCTTAATAACTTTATACGAAAGTACAACACAGTAGTAAGAGTATGCTGCGGGCACGCTAAGTGAGGAGGAATTTGGTATGAAGGTAGATTGGTAGTAGTTCTTGTCCTTAATTCTGCTTAAGCGAGATGGATGGTAACCCCTATTCATACAGGTGTGCATTCTTCGCATAACTAAGAGAAAACGTAAGGGAAAACATAAGTGTCGACGTATTTGACCGAAGCATAAGTAGGAAAAACATAAGTGCGAATGTGTTTGACCCTAAAGAACTGCCAAGGAAATTCCATAAAACATGCGTAAATCTAAGGTGGTGTGAACGGATAATTAGAACATAATTGTAAATCAAATGACCCATGACCGTGCATGATGATGCATAAAATGTAAGAAATAAACCCGAACACCAGATAAGAAAAGCACGCCATAATCCCCTAATCGTATCAAGAAATATCAATGAAACATACATAATACATACTCCGCTGTAGTAACATCCGTGAACTAGAAATAATACTAAGTAGAGTAATATACGATATTATCAAAGAGAATATACATATGAAATGAATTAGAAAATTCCACACTTCCCCTCATTATCTACAGCCCGAAAGTCCCATTAATCGTTCGTGAGCCGGTTTCGCTAAGACTTTTGTGCAGATGGCGGCAAGGTTATCGGAGGAGGGAACCTTCAGGAGCGTGAACGAGTCATTATCGATTTCTTCCTGTATTTTGTGCTAGTATATATCGATGTGTTTCGTTTGGTCGTTTAGCTGATGGTTTCTCGCAAGAAAATCTGTACCGGTATTATCTGTATGTAAAGCAATCGGTAAGTCGAGACGGATATGTTTGAGACCCTTTCGCAACCATCGGATTCGTCTTGCGGCAAGTGACATTGCGACGTATTCGGCTTCAGTTGTGGATAGTGTGACCGAGTATTGTTTCTTCGAGCGCTATTAAATGCATGCACCATTGACAAGTACAATATATCCCGAGAAGGAGCGGCGGATATCGAGGCAAGCAGCGAAGTAAGCATCAACGTAGGTGTCGATAGCGTTTGTCGCGTTGTAAGGGTCGAAGAGTCCAATGTGTTTTGTTCTGATAACATATTGAAGGACGTGTTTGGCAGCCTTGAGGTGTTGTTCGGTAGGGCAAGCAGAAAATTGGGAGGGGCAAGAAATTGTGTACATTAGATCGGGTCTTGTACCAGTAGTCAGATACATAAGTAATCCCATCATCGATTGATAAATAGAGGGGTCTGGTATGCATGTGTCTTCGGTCTCTTTCGTAAGTTGAATGCCTTTGAGTAATGGTGTAGAAACGCTATTAGAGTTTTCCATCCCGAATCGTTTGAGGACTGACTTGATGTATTGCTCTTCGGTAAGATGTAGCCCGTCTGGTGCTTATGCGATGTGCAAGCCGAGTAAGAATGTGGCTTCCCCTAGGTCTGTAATCTTGAATGCCGTTTTCAGGTCTTCCATGAGAGATGTAGCTTCTGGAGTATTGGCTCTGTGGATAGCGATGTCATCAACGTAAATCGAAACGTAGATGTTGTGTTTATGGTGAACAAACATGCATGGGTCCAGGGATGCTGTTGTAAATTCTCTGGAGGTCACAAATCTGGCAAAGAGAGCCTACCATTCGTTTGCAGATTGCTTAAGTCCCTAGAGACATCGGTTAAGTTTCCATACCTTGTCTTCATCACCAAACCCAGGTAACGGTCGCATGTAAACTTCTTCTTTCAATTCGCTGTAGAGGAAAGCGGATTTAACATCGAATTTTCACGGTGGCCATTTGTTTTTAGCGCATATCGCAAGAAGGAAGTAGAGAGATTCGTAACATATAACGGGGGCAAATGTTTCTTCGAAGTCAAAGCCAGAGATTTGTCCAAATCCTTTAGCGACAGCTCTTGCTCGATACCTTTCTAGTGTGCCGTCAGCATTTCTTTTAACTCTGTGGACCCACTTACTTTCGATTATTTTCCGTCCAATTGGTTTATCGAGAACATCAAAGGTTCCACTCTCCTCGAGCGCCAGAATTTCATAGCCCATTGCTGAGGTCCACTGGTCATGGTAGGGGCTGTTTATAGCTTGGTGATAAGTAGCAGGATCCTCGTCGGGCATTTCGGTAGCATTTCTGCTATATCAAAGTGGTGGTCGTGAAACTCGTCCAGACCGAGTCCTTGTTCCTTCTGCAGGTTCCGGAGGTTGTTCTGGTTCATCTGCAGGTGGTTCCGGAGTTGGAGAAGGAGGTGCATGATTCTCGTAGTCTTCTGGATGTTCTGGTGGTGGAGGTGGATGTACTTCAATGTCTGGTAGTGGTAAAGGTTGGTCGTCATCTTCCTTTTCTTGAGGCTTGTCACAAGGGTGCGAGGCGGTCTAGAAAGAGGGAAGCGTGACGGTCGCAAAGGTCTCCAATGTATGGGTCAGTTGTTTTGGATCCGACGGTCCAGGTGGGTCAAGCCGTATTGTTGTCTTGATTGTCCAATAGATTTGTCTGGTTCCAGAGATCCAATGTTGTGATGGTATATAGATCTGGTATATTTTGTCGGAGGAGGTATAACCGACAAGATATCCTTCCAAGGCCCGGGGCTGTAGCTTCATTCTAGGTTTTCTTTCCTCCTCTGGTATATGGATGTAGCATTTGGTCCTGTGTGGGCGTAAGTGGTTGATCAATGGCTTTGTTTTGTAGATAGCTTCATAGGGCATTGAGTTTCCTATGGCTCGGTTAGGGAGTCGGTTCCTAAGGTAGACGGTGGTGGAGACTGCTTCAGCCCAACGGCTAAGGGTAAGTCCAGTCAACATAGAGCGTGTCGATGTGATAATGGTACGGTTGTACCGTTCGGCAACACCATTAAATTCATGTGAGTAAGAAGGGGTCTTATCATGCACAATTCCATGCTTCTGAAACAGTGTAAGCATTTTGTCATTGATATACTCGCCTCCGTTGTCAGTACGAAATCTTTTAATAATTGTTGAATCCTGGGTTGTCTTTTCTTTCATGAACTGTTCCAACACTTTTACCATGTTGGACTTTACTTTTATGGTATAGATCCATGCATAGTGTGTATTGTCATCGATGAAGGTAACATAGTACCAGGAGTTGCCAAAGAAAGGTTTCGAGAATCGTCCGCTAAGGTCGGAGTGAATTAATTCGAAAGGGGTGTCACACCCTTCCTCTATTGATTTCAGTTTTGACTTAGCTGACTTGGAGGTGATGCAGGTTTCGCATTGCCAGTCTTTTGGAACAGTAGGGATAGCGGGAGAGTTGCAGTAGTGGTCGGCTTTGAGGTATTGCGGCGATGGATGTCCAAGGACTTCGTGCCACTCTTTGTAAGTCATCTTGTTCGCTGTTTCCTTCTCCTCTTGCACAACATAGTCCTGTCTGTCAAGCTTTCCCAATACAACCTCTGTTTTATTTTCCCTCAAAGGATACATATCTTTCCCAGAACTCCGCAAAGAAAAACCATTTCCCAAAGAAATGATAGCATGCCACGACAATATGTTGCTAGAACCCAACTTAGGAACCCAAAGGACCTGTTGTAGAAAGACAGAGTCTGTCCGGCCATTAGATGTTTTGGCCTTAAGCTCCACTGTTCTACCGCCGCATGATTCTATTACCGAATCATCGCCTAACTTAACGGTGCCTTCTGAAGGTTCAAAGTTTATAAGAAGGTCTAGGTTCAAAGTCATGTGTGAGCTTGCACCTGTATTGATAACCCATTGATCAGAGTAAGGGGTCTTTTGCGTAGGAGGTGAGGAGGTAGAGGTACTGACCGGTTTGGATGTCTCTTCCTTTCCGATCTTAGCCGAGTGTCCGGCTCTATCTTTTTTTCGCTTTTTGTTGTTGGCCTTGAGCTTATTACACTCATTCCAGGAGTGACCTTCACTGCGAGCAGAGGGGTAGTGCTTTTTGCAGTAGGAGCATTCCTTCGTTTCGGCCAGTTGCCGGCAGACCGTAGCGCGACCCTTTCCCTTTCCTTTGACATCAGCGCTTTTATATGCCTTATCATCCTCAGAATTAACTGAGGATTTCAAGTCCAACCGTTTGTTGTAGACATGATTGTAGGTAACGTCCTCCTTGGTTTGGAGGTTGTCGACAATGTTGCTCATGGGCGGAGGCAGGGAATGGAGGAGAATGGCAGCTGTGGCTTCGGTTGACTCAAATACCGATTTAAAAACAAACGGTAGAGTGTATCGGTTGGTTTCCAAAGCAGAGGAGCAAAGAACAGAGGATTAGGAGGGAACGGGTGCCAGATTCTGCTTTTAAGCGAGGGGGAATGCCAAGAACGTTTCGCCAAGAATACTTCATGCCAAGGGATTAAAGTTTCGTTTCGAAATAAGTTTCAGTTTGATCAATGTTTCCCACTCAAATGAAATTGTTTGGTTTCGAGGTAGAAATGTTTTGCGTCAGGTGAAATATTTCGATCGTCGTAGGTAGGAAGCGTGTAGGTGTAAGTCATATAGTTATAGAGGCACTGGGCTCATAACCTGTTCAAATGTGTGGGTACGGCACTATCTTAATAACTTTATACAAAAGTACGACACAGTAGTAAGAGTCTACTGTGCGCACGCTAAGCGAGGAGGAATTTTGTATGAAGGTAGATTGGTAGTAGTTCTTGTCCTTGATTCTCCTTAAGCGAGATGGCTGGTAACCCCTATTTATACAGGTGTGCATCCTTCGCGTAACTAAGAGGAAATGTAAGGGAAAACATAAGTGTCGACGTGTTTGACCGTAACATAAGTAGGAAAAACATAAGTGCGAATGTGTTTGACCCTAAAGAACTGCCAAGAAGATTCCATAAAACATGCGTAAATCTAAGGTGGTGTGAACGGATAATTAGAACATAATTGTAAATCAAATGACTGATGACCGTGCATGATGATGTATAAAATGTAACAAATAAACCCGAACACCAGATAAGAAAAGCAGGCCATAATCCCCTAATCGTATCAAGAAATATCAATGAAATATACCTAACACATACTCTGCTGTAGTAATGTCTATGAACTAGAAATAATACTAAGTAGAGGAATATACGATATTATCAAGGAAAATATACATATGAAATGAATTAGAAAATTCAACACCAATCTACCTTCATACAAAACTCCCCACCTAGCATGTCTGCAGTATACTATTTCTACCACATTGTATTTTCCTACCATGTTATTAAGATAGTACTATACTATACATATTTGAACAAAGGACTTAGTCAGAACTGAAGAGCTGATCAACACAGATTGGTCCTTACCTTAATCTGTTTTACTTGATGGCCAACCATTTCCTACGAGATCTTCAAGGATCTAGGATATCTTAGCTTATATCACTTCCCTTATTAGAGTGAGGTTCTTACCTTCTCTAACATCTGTATCAACCTTCACAATAGTAGGGGAAGGTTTATGGGCTTCCAAGAGTCTTGGAGCCAAGAGCAGAGAATCAGACACTTCAATACACTTAAATCACTTATTGCCACTCATAGAGGATTCTGCCTTGAGTTATCACTGTTTCACTCTCGCAGTATTCCTCACAGTATGAACAACAGGGGAGGTACTGAACAATACTTCCAGAAGTAGCCTTCTCTACCATACTTAGTACATTACTTGTTATTGCATCATTTATCAGTCACGGTCTGAGGGATATCTCTATGAGTAATAGCATACTTCAGACATCCATACCTGCTGTCCGGTGCCACCATTGGCCATCTTCCATGTTTTGTTCTCTCTCTAACCCAAACCTTTCTCTCTCTTCTTAAACTTTCCAGCTGGTTTAGAGGATTTCTTCTCGCCTTTCTCTCATGGTCTTGTGGGCTTCTCATGTATCAAATGCCCTTAGCACTTACTGTCCTCCAGCAAATAACCTACTTGCTTATATAAAATAATTCAATATTATATTTAGATTCACTTTTAGGAAAACAGGGAACCTTGTACATGATACAATTTTTACTATTTTCTCAAAACTACACCAACTTAAAATAACTATTTAAATTCTATTAATCCTACTTTCAGATTTTGACCTTTTTGATGATTCTATTTGGATTGGCTTTTTTTTTTCTTTTTTTTTTTAATAATTTTAATTACTGGCTACTTTCTATTACCCACTCTGCTTTTATTGCCTTTTTTTTATGTTCAATTCGCCTGAGAATTGGACTTGTTGCTACTCTTGTAGTGTATCATAGCTTACTCGTAAGTTGTGTCACTTCCCAGTACTCACTCACCTCAGGGTGAAATACGTTTCATTGCATTTTAGGAGTGGGTTGAGTAGTATGGAATTGTCGAGCATTGGCACTACTTTCAATACTTTGCACTAGTAATACTCCAGGCCGCGTCAGATATTTATGGGGATCTTAAGGTACTTGCAAGTATCTCCCGATTTCTTCTCCGCATTGACAATATTTACTAACTACACGGCACATACCGGAAGCCGGGTCTCTGAAACCCAGGTCAGTCTCATGTTGACCTAGCTGTCCTGCACTAGATATCTACATGGTATCTGCGGGCCGGCATACTCGCTTGCGAACTCTGTTCATGTCTACCCATAACGGGTTCCGAATCGACGAACGAGTCAATCTAACAGACCCGTGCATCTTGCCTCAACGGGTGCATCGCACCGGGTACCCAAGGTAAAAAGAGAACAGTTCGCGATGTGGGGTCACCAGGTGAGCAGTGCTTGGAGAGTGGGAGAGCCCAGCCTTCAGGGAACCTCCTAAGGGATTGGAGGTTCGCAGTGGTAGTGAAGCTGAAGCGTATAACTTGATAATCGATTGATGATAATTGTTAACGTGCGACTGATTTACTAATTTTGTGCGGATATATATGAGGGATAGGAAACCGCGTAGCGCCCACACTACTCCTAGTGCTCTGAACCTGTCCGAGTTTTTTGGTCTCTCCTGAAATGTCCCAAGCCCAAGCTAATGGAAGACATCTTGAACTATTGCACAGTGTTGGCCGGCTTTTGCATATATTGGTGGCATTTGAAGCTATTTGCGGTCGACTTCGGACACCCGCTCCCGATGGACAAAATATTTGCTCACCACTGGAGCCTTTCCGAAAGCCTACCTATAGGCATCTATGAAGTCTGCAGGCTTTGGGAAATCCGGGCTACAAAGCTCAGGTCAGTCTTCACTTTGGCCTGCCCTGGGAGACTGTATACCTGCAGGCTATGTGCGGGCTGGTCCGACGGCTTGTCCACATTAACGGGCATTTACCCCAGTGATCCAGGACGAAGACTTGAGTATTCTATTCAAGGCTCATAATAGTTCCATCATATCGCTCCTAAGTCACATCAAGCTCCTTCAGATGTAAATCCCCCGAAAAAAATATTGCACAGAGTGATAGACTAATATTGGAAAGCACCCTCGGATGTATTCAGGCCGGGGCACACAACCTACGAGCAATCATCCTCATCAGCAAACATATCCTCAGCCCGCATCCGCTTTCTTGGGCCCATTCCTCCCTTAACGGTACTAAGTGTTGATCCTATTTTGAAGCCATGTACGACCAGTCCTGCTGCCGGCATTCCACACAAGTTGGCTATTTCTTCCTGGTTGCTACCGTGCATTAACCCGTCATGGTTATCTAATGTCTCAGGCTCATTTTCGGTGTCTTCGTCTCTCATCGGTTCACCATCTACGTCTTCAACCATTGGCTCGCCATCTACATCATCCTCCATCATGGGTTCGCCGTCCACATCCTCCTCTCCTGTTGCATTAACTGCAGATTCCACATTGAAGGCCTCAGCTTTAGCCTCCACCGCTTTCCACTTGCTCTTAGCGGCTGAAAGGAGTGCAGGGACGGCGGTGTTGGCATTTTCTTTCGGAGGTTGAGAGCCGGGAACAGACGCTATTTTCTCTGTATCCGCCGTTCCTATAAACGCTCTCAAAAATTCCTCCTGGGTATATTGTGGGAATATGCACCATTTCTACCCCAGATGTCAGCTTTTTATAGATGGTTCTAATAAGGGACCAAGGAGTGTACCTCCCACCATTCCAAGACCCCCTCAACCACCCCTCTTCGAAACTTCTCTGCTTTCATTCGACCCCATCCACTCCCTTTCCAGACTCTTCCCAAGTGATTGAAAACACCCTTCTCACGCAATGCAACATCGAATAATTGCCGGTATCTCCATGCGTTCCGAATACCTAGGGATGAATTCGAGAGGATATCAGATATTAGCCAGAGGCCAATCACCCTCGCTGCAGAGGTATCAGGGCTCTCGTCATTATTTTCAGATACCCTTTGGTCATCATCGGTGGTGTTCTCCCTTAAGGCCGCTTTGGTGAAGGCAAACGGTTTCAGGACCTACTCGGCAACCCATGTGAGTATGAACTGAGAAGGTAGAGAGGTGATTCATCTCGAACGCTTACATTTCCCACAAGGACTGCAACGACCTCCTCGCCCATTCCCCCTTCAGCGTGTTCCATTGCGAATGCCATGACTCGGCCCACGTCTCCTCTCCTAACCTTGCTAGTTTGTGTGGGTATCCTAGCTGCGAACCCAGTCAGTTATTTACTCGAATCATTAGTTCGTGGACGACTCTCACAAATAAGATGAATTAATTTTGCACGCTCAAGCACGCCCAAAAAACCCCGACCCCGTCGGCTCTCCCCACTACCCTGAAGACCGACTGGTCGCTCGATCTCATCTTCCCTATCACTTTCATCTCGGTCGTCCTCAAGCTCTTCACTGCTAAAGCTTTCATCATCTTTCACATCCTGCAGCGCCCCCGCCCACTCGTATTTGAGCGTTCTCCGAGGTGGGAACCAAGTGGTTGCCAGGGAAGAAGAGGGTTCAAACAAATCGACGCCACCAGTTCGTTCCCAAGTTGTGCCAGATATTATTTCCCATAATTTCCACCTGTAGTAAACTCCTTCCGTAGATCGAGCGTCCCACAGCCAGGAAAATTTGATGTCACTCTTCACTGTGTTAGACGACATCAACAGAGCTTCGAACTCCGGACCATGGGTTAGGACTGATTCGATGGTTTTGTGTATGAGCCTGAGCACTTTGAGATCGGCTGGTGTCTCAACCTGAATTTGCAAACTAACCAACCCTCCAGTGCCTGCCCCAACGCTGGCCCCGCGATGAGGGGGCCCAAAGGAAGCAGGTGCAGCAAACCCACCCCTATGCACAGGAGGTGCACGTGAGAGGGTGCGAGATACTAGGGCTGGCGGCCGTGCACCGAAAGGGTGAGTTTGAAAAGAAGCTAGGATGGGACCAGAACCAACAGAGCCAACGGTAGTGGATGGTAGATGTCGACCAATTCCAAGCCAGAATCCACACCCAAGATAGCGGCCACTTAGCATTGATACCGCAGCATCGATATCAGAGGAAGGAGTCTCCGGGGATAATACGACAATCGCGGACGCTGCCTTTCGGACAGATGGGGATGGCTGGGAAGGGCCTGGGGGGGGAGGGGCTGGAAGGATACGGATGGAATCTAGTTTTAACGCCGTAGTAGAGAGTAGTGCTGTCAATGTGGGTTTCGTGGTTGAAGGTGGGAGGGACGTAAGATGAAGAGTAGGTTTTGGGTGTGAGCTGGAAGCTGTGTCAGAATCTAGTAAAATGGAAAGTACCGTTAGAACATAATTCTCCTAAACTTCCGATCCTCACGCAATGGCCAGGGGTACCAGAGTCATCGTCAGGAGAGCACTGATCTTTGCTCCTGCTCGGCGGAGCTGAATTCTCAAACGCCAAGAGTCCAGTGTTTGATTCTCGAAGGCGTCTTTTATCACGATCACTCAAGCCGGCTGGTCCAAACACACCAGCCTCATCCTCCCTTTCAAATACCGAGTCGATATTCCGTTTTCTGCTCGGCGGACCGCTTGCTAGCGATGCTGCCGGGCTAGCTCTGGGTGGAGCCGAGGTGAAATGTCTTCGCCCAGGCCCACTTAGTGGTACGCCCCTCAATCCTGCTCTGGAGTCACCTATGGAGCCCCTGGAGCCAACAGGCGAACCTCTGGCTCCACCGAAATTGCCCACAGCAGAAGTTGAAAGAGACGGTTCCTGGTCGAAGGAGGCGACAAAATCCTTGTAAACAGCGGCAGTCTCGGCCTCCTCACGAAGCCTCTTCGCCTCTGCTTCTAGACGCGATTTCTCGAAGGCAGATTTTTTCGTTCGTCCGGTAAGCTTTTCCTTGACATTGGGGAAAGGGTCACGAGAATCTGCCATGATGGGAGTTCAACGACGTGGGCGGGTTGGAGACCAGTAAGTTAGTTTTGCGAAGGGGTTTCACCAGTAGACTACCATAAATTTTGCTGAACGCGTTAGGGTGGTTCTAATGATCGAGGAAACTGGGACTAACCCTAACCTTGTGTCCGGGGGTTATGGGTCGAATTACCAATCGCCCGGAACATGTGTTACCATATTAGGGTGCGTTCTGCCGCCACAAGGGGGGAGGACAAAATACAAGGGAGTCATTTTGCAAGAATAAACCGAGGGGTGGTGTTCTTCTGGTACAAACTACAAGGTTCAAACTTACCGAATGGGGCTCCAAATCACCAGGTTGGACCTTTTGAAATCTCGTATGTTGCAAGCCTTTGAGTAACATCACCAGTCTACTTATCAGCATACTCTTTACAAGGCTGGCGACAAAAATAACCTGTATAAATCTCAAATTGCAACCACAACAACATCACTCCTCCACAGGTGAAAATGACCACTACCCCACCACAAAATGATCCTTGGGGTGAATGGCATACCCTTATACAAACCAGAGTTCTTACTTTACTGGATACTGGATTATCTTAATCAGAAAATTTTTGAGAGACTGGAGTTCTACAACAAACTATAAAGGATTGGAAGAAGTCAAAGCAGCCTTACTGCCAATACTACCATCCAGTATACCCCTACTACCTTTTAGAGAATGATATCTGATGTCTAATCATTTACCTCCAAATGGGATGGGAGGGGAGATGACTCTGCTGAAGCAAGTTAGGACAGGAGGTAGGGTTAAGTGTCTTTGTAACAACCATCAAGTAAGCTGTTAGAGGGTAGGTAACTCTAAAGTCAAGTAAGTATATACTAGGCCCAGTATTCTTCTACCTCAGCGATAGTCAAGAGAGCATAAAGATAGAAGTAAGGTCCCCGACCGGGAAGCTGGCCACGACGGGGAAGTTGGCCACCTCAATCACATATGTATTCTAAGACAAAATTTGGAATAGATAAATAACAAATACAGACTATGGCCAGAAAATAAAGAAATAGTAAAACAAATTTCTGAGATACCTTAACAAAAGAAACACAAGAAAAAAAAGGAACAAGAATTAGTGAAGATGTCCAATTTGATATGTTGAAGTGAGGTCTAATTGAGGTTAGTAAACAGTCATCAATCCAGGTGGAAATTAAGTTTCGAAATACAAGCAATGATTAAAGTTCTACTATGATACCTTACCTAGATCATGGTCTTTGAGTTTATTTCGATAAGAGGTACTCGAGAAGGTGTACCAAGTCTATTAAGCATAGTGGAATTGGGAATCTCAGGTTGTACAAAGGTATTCTCATCATTCCGCTCCACCTGCTCACCTCCAGTACTCTGAAGTACTTCTCTCACCCTTGCTAGTCCCCTTCCAGTTCCTCGTTCTTTGTCTTTTTTTTTTTTTTCTTTCCAGCTTCTTCCTTCTTTCTTCATCCTTCTTTGCAAGCCGCTTCTTCCTTGCCTTATCTAGGAATGAGTGGGAAACAAGGATGGCTTTGCTGATGTGCCGGCGGTCAGATTTGCTCTTCTTTAGAGCAGAAGCAACTTGATGAACCGTCTCTTCTGCTAGGGCTGCTACGGCTAATGCAGTACCAGCAGTTGCGGTACAGCCAAGAACAGCTTCATGTACTATTTGAATATCATCCAAGGTATTCAGTATATATTTCAACTGTCTAACCTGTCTTGCTGTAGAGGGCAGAGAGTGGTGAGGAGCCTGGGTAGGATTGTATATAGTAGAGGGAGTGATAGTGAGAGTAGTAGTAGTATTAGCAGGAGGAGAATGGGGAGAAGGAGGAGTATGACTATTTGTGGTAAAGCAAATATCAAGTACTCGTCTACAGCAGTAAGGATGTATGCCAGTAGCAGTGAAAGCAGACTTGATGTTTGCTTTAGTCAAGGGTTTTTCCCGAGCTCACTGACAAAGTGGAAAAAAATCGCCTTTTGTTACTACCTGGTAAGGATGTGCTCTTGCCCAATCATCAACCTCATTACTGCAGTATTGCTCTAAGGGTCCAAATATCCCCACATCAAGGGGCAGGAGGAGGTGAATCGAATGACTAGGAAAGTAGAGTAGGTAGATATTCAAGTCAAAGCAGAATTCAATAAATTCGACCACGAGATGAGAGAAGTGGCCATCAACTATTAGAGACGATGGTGACCAGATTGAGTTTCTAGCTCGAAAAGCTGCTTTAGCTAAAGCAATTCTAGTTTATCGTTCGTCCATCCTCTCTTTGAAATACTAAAGGTTGCTAAATCCCTTCCGTGATAGTCATGATTTCCCATCAAATGTGCCTCTCCCCTATATATATACAAGGGAGAAACTCCTTGTCCTACTGCTGATCTTCCTTCTATTAGAGTCACCCGTTCTGGTTTCCTGAGTGCCTTCATCAGCAAAAATTTACTCTTGCGTCCTGTGCGTCCTGTACGTCAGATGCACAGGACACACAGGACGCAAACTGTTAATCCGGATGTCGGCTAAATCCGTTCTTGCGTCCTGACGTTCAGATCTGCACCCTCCTGCATCCTGACGCTCACCGGACGCACGGCACTCCAACCCCCCTGCCTTGTGACCCTTGCTAGCTCGGTTGCGGGCGTTCTGGCAATCCATGCCCTTTCCCCCCTAGCGTTCCGACGCCCCTACTACTCCTGCCTGGCGTCCTCACGCCCTTCCTACTCCCGGCCGCCGTCCAGACACCTCTGGACCTCCTGCCTGCCGTCCAGACGCCCCTGCAAGTCCCGCCTGGCGTTTCTGCCATCCAGGCACGCCTGCTTTGCGTCCTGAGAATCTCGGCCGCTTCTGCCTCTCGCCGTGACGCTCATCAACCCTCCCCCCGCG
Source organism: Tuber aestivum (assembly GCA_900010015.1). Taxonomy (NCBI): domain Eukaryota; kingdom Fungi; phylum Ascomycota; class Pezizomycetes; order Pezizales; family Tuberaceae; genus Tuber; species Tuber aestivum. Next base: position 18,884 of record LN891136.1, on the reverse strand, counting down.
TTCCAATCCTGTCCGTGTAAAGCCAGTCCTGTGTGGATGACTTAATCTATATCGCTTGCCTCCCACCGCATGTCGCGTCTGCTATCCTCCTCCTAAGTTCCTGTCCCTGCTCCTGTGTCTCATGACTTCGAAGAACTACTCCCGTATGCCCTGAGTCCTACATTACCCACCTCTTCCATCCAGATTTCAGACTTTCAATTGACGGCCTGGGGATTTTCTGGCCGTGATGGGAACGTACTCCATATGTTCTGGGACTTTTGGTAACCATATCTGATTACAATTTGGTTTCAATATGTGCTGCAAATACTATATTTACTATCATACGGCGTCACATTGGCCTGTCATTTTAATCTATTGAGTACACTAGGCGCTATTGAAGCTTGCGATCCCACTGGCACAGCCAGTACCCATATGCCTCCCGTCGAGCCCACTCTCGATCCTGGTCCCACAGACCTGTTGCCTCCTCTCTCTCAATCAAAATTCCCTTCCTGCTGTCCATCTATAGCCGTCACCTGCCCCGACTGTGAATCATCCAGACTAAGCAAGACATGAGATGAAATACATGGACTGCCTACACTCCCCGACGTCAGACGTCCCGTGTATTCTTGTGTATCGTCTAGACTATCCTGTTCAAAATCATGAAAGCCAAGAGACCGTCCAATGGCTGTCTGGCTAAAATCGGAAGCAACATTGGGATGGGGCGACTGTTCCCACCTGCCCTGGCGCCCCAAATAGGCCACTAGAGGGTAGTCAGTCATCGTCTGTCTACCCCGTGAGGATTGGCTTGGAGCCTGGTTGGATTTCCTGCGCTCGAGCTCCATGCTTACAGCGTCAACGTCATCATCGTACCCTTCTACTCGATCATTATGAATCCCGTATTGTTGCTGGCGCTTTTCGGTGATAATTTGGTGGATGTTTTGGACCAACAGCTCCTGGATCTGTGCGGGAAATCTCTGCCATGTTTGCCTCAGGCATGCCAGGAGGTCTTAAGTCGGTGACGGGTTAGCCAGACTTCATGACTATGGTCCAGTAGAATATTCTGAGATTCTTACCCATAACAATATCAGGCTTGAATTCCTTCGGCTCTTCGTACTTACCTGTTTGGCACCCCCGGAGAGTGTGGCATAGTATAGCGCAAGTCAGGCACATCATAGTTCCGTTGATCCTAGATAGGAACTCAGGATCTATCCTGCCTTGCATTTTCTTTCCGGTAAAGTACTTGTCATATATGGCCTCTGGGATCTGGGGTGCAAGGAATTGCAGGATTAGACACTGTCCAAATTGATACATAGTTAGTCCTATTACCCAATAGCCATTGCTAGTCGTCGTGGTAACAAACCTCATACCCTTTCGGGTCGCACATGAACCGGTCTCCTTCCAGAAGATAATCAATTCTACGTGCGATGGCTGCTGCACCTTGTGGTAGTGGCAGTTCATATAACTTTACTATATGATACTTCACATGATAAATGAATTGCGACCGTACGTCTGAGTGCTTTTGGCGTATCTATCAAGGTTATTATAATTTGCCATGTGTCCAGACGTCTGGCTGGGATCACGTACTATTGTTATGCTATCCTCAGACTGTTTAATACGTCCGCAACCCTCACTCATATTCAACGCATCCTCCCAAACGCTGTACGCTTTGGCCGTCAGAACAACTACCTTAGGTACTCGGTCATCAAAAAGAGTGTATTGGAGAATCAGATCCCTGGCCAGCCGTAATATAGAACTTTCAGGTCCTGGAACATCATTCTTCCAGCTGCTACTTCCGTGCCAGTTAAAGTCCCGTCGGACTACATCTAGATGATCTGCCAGGCTAGAGCTTCTGATATCCGAGGACAGCATACACGAGCGACCTGGTAGAGACGAATTCCTTGCTGAGATTGACGATGGAACACCAGGAGTGGAGGCTCTACCGCGAATGATCCTGGCAGGGACAGCGGGCATAGGCAGAGAAGGGCCGGATCGCTGTGATCCGGCAGTAGTTGAAATCCGAACTGTTTTCTCTCAGTTGGTATCCTCTCTGTTCGCTGTCTGTAACCCATGCCGGGGTGGTGTTGCTCCCCCATCAGTGAGATCAATGTCTTCCGCATCAGCGTCGGTTTCTGTTTCTGATTCTGAGGAGCCCGGGGAGATTTGGTACTCAACGCTGCTATCCTCCTATATATCTACAGCTTCCACATACACTTGGTCTTCGGTGTGAGTTTCGGGGTCGGGACGCACAGCTGCGGGCATTGTGCTTTTACGAGAGCGCTTCGGTGGTCTCGTTAGTTGGCTTGTTGTTTGAAGGGGAGAAGAAGGCGGACGTAACGCCTGGTCATTCTTACGCGCGCTCTGGGAGCTGTGCGAATTGTTTTTTTGAGATTTGGATCCCGTTCCCCCAGGTCCCACGGGGCCAGGTCCGGCGTCGCGTTTACGTCCATACATATTACCAATGCGGGTGGTCGGTTCACTGTCGAGGCGGTATAGTTGCTCCATTGGCATGATGGAAAAGTTACAAAGATAAGAGAGTGAGAAAGCAGAGGTTAGAGAAGTGTAAATAGTATATCCGCGATAACATCTGGAAATTGTGTAGGTTTCTTATGTTCGTTAGGATGTGGCAGGTCTTATACGCTAGAGCTAGAGGTACATCCAGATTAATCAAGTATCACTCGGTAATGATCTCTGGAGTTCAAATACAAAAAAGCTGATTTCCCCTTGTTCAACATAATGTCCACGCTCAAATGTCAATGTCTCCAACTATCATAGGGCGTGAAGTCTAGCGTAAATAAAAGAGGAAATGAAGGACACGGCAGAGGAGAGTGGTGTCCAAAATCTAGCGATAATGAGTAGGGTTTACCGATATAATGTCGCACTAGATATAGTCTGCACCTAAATGGGATTACCAAAAGCGAACGTCCTCCCTGGAGTCGACGTAGCTGAACGTCGGAAATACAGGGTTGGTAGTCAACAATCGTGGAAAAATTTGCAAGATGCACCCAGGATGCCTAGCCAGGTACGGACTTCGTACGCCGGGGTCGCCGAGTAAAGACATGGTTCGGGGTGTGCTAGGACAGTGGCTAACTTGAAGAATACTACATATTGACGCAAGGGGATTCAAACCCCAGGGGGCCCACCTTGGGAGAAGAAAGTTTTCAGAATACAAGTCCGCCCATTGCGCCTGATCGTGCAAAGAAATGTGGTAAACCACGAGAGGCTAAAGTAAGGGGGATTCCCCATGTCAGGCGACAGACAGACAACGAGGAGGCGATGGACAAGCGAGGAATGTAAGCCTAATAAAAGCAAGACGCCCAAGCGGCGGCCAAGGAAGGAATCCAGCAGGTAGCGCTCCAGTGAGATAGAAAAAACTAAGAGAGAAAAACCAAGCTACAACAGACTAAACCGCATACGAGAAAACCCAAGAAAAGAGAACAGGAAAACCAGATGCCCAAATGGGTAGGAAATAAGAGAAAAAAACAAAGAGCGATAGAAACCCCTGCAAACCGGAGATGGTCAAGGCGCTCGGGCAGGGAAGGAGACCAGAACCCCGGCAAAGGAAAGAACAAAGACAAAGGGCATCTAGGAGTAAAAACTTGGGGAAAAAAGAAATAAAGGACTGCACAAAATACTGATCATCCAGTGGCTGTGCGTAGTACTGAGCAGTGAGACCTGCGGCGCTCCAGGGTCAAGATGGCTCGATGCTGCCCCTCAGGGCCAAGCATATTGATTATCCGGGGGCACTACGATGGGGCTGATGGCGGGGCGAACCGCGGGGCCCAGGGTGCTTCGGGCTTGAGAAGGCCCGATGCTGCCCCTTGGGCTAGGCATCTCGATTACCCAGCAGCAGTAGGACGCTGCAAACGGTAGGGTAAACATCAGGGCCCAGGGCACTTGACTGATTCCCCGGCAGGTTCTGGTTGACTCGTCGGACCTCTGACAAACATAGAGAGGTCAATATTCATTGGATGGACTAGTTTGATGGAAGATACTTACTTTTCCCGCCTAATGGCGGTTTGCGCAGTTCTGGCTGGCATTTTCGAATGCCCGGGGAGGGGACACGGGAGAAGTTAGCATTTTTGGAGCAAAGACAAAAAAGGCTGGGCAATTGACGCCGGGGGAGGCGAGGGGGCTGACACAGAGCGGACCGGACACAGGAGATGTTCGCGGCCGTCCCGGTGACGCAGCGGGGCCCACGGCGCTTCG
>LN891136.1:0-10084 GCA_900010015.1 Tuber aestivum | reverse complement strand
GGGGTGACGGCCCCGAGACACAGGTTCCAGTGGCGGAGGTGTTGGTTCTCGTACTGGGGAGACGTGATGGTACCGGGATACAGGTTGTGGCGGGGGAGGGGTTGGTTCTGGCATTGGAGCGGGGCGACGGTGCCAGGATGCAGGTTCGCGGGGGAGAGCGGCATCTTTGTTCAGTGGCGCAATTTTTGCTTCAGAAGGGCCGACCGGCCGCGCACCTAATGAGGGGGAAAACTGGCTCCCGGAGGGTGCTGCCGTCGGAGATTGACTAGTACCGCTTTCTTCGTCCTGTGTTTGTAATTAGCCATAACGTTCATATCTAGAAGTACGTTAACCTTGAAATCATACCACAGTCCGGTCAAAGACAGCGACTGCGTCTCTTATGCCCGGTAGCATCATATCCTCATCCTCGTGCTCGTCCTCCGGCCTCTCATCTTCGCTATCGGCCTCCGCCTCTCGCATGGCCCCCCAGGTACCTTGAGCCCGTGGATACCGATCCGAGACATTTCTGTCAAAAAAGGGATATCGGCCACCAGGTGGCTCCGGCGTCTGGTCGCCCTCCTCCTCTCCCTCCCCCTGATGTGACTCTAGGACCATGAAGTCAAGGGGTGCTTTGCCGTCCTGCTGGTTCACAAGGAGCCCAACATGGACGTCCTCAGCTCCATGTAAGAAGATGAGATCAGAGAGAGAGAGAGGGTTTCGGGGTTCCAGACTCACTGACCGGGTGCCCTGACCTGTCGCACTGATCAGGTACCCGGGGTACCAAACCTCCTTCTCCACAAATTGTGCCTTGATCATCTGGAGCACTTCCATTATGCCCGGAGATTCTAGGACCCCCCATGGGAGTCCCTGATCACCTCAGGAGATTCCCACCAGAGGTCCAAGAACGGATGCTCACCAGGGGGAGCACCCGTTCTGCAAACGATGTGGATCCTTACCGCCCGTGGGCAGTAAGGAGAGGACTAGTCGGGTTTAGCCACTAAGAATATTTTTTAGTACTGTGATAGTTCAAGACACATAGCGCATAACACTTACTCATACGTCCGATGATGTCGCCACCACCATCATCCCCGGAATTGCGATGGTCGATCTTCGTCTGAGCTGTCTTGGCCATGTCCTTGCCCAAGACCTTCATCTGACGAACGAGTTCTGCAAGGGCGTCAGGGCGGTACCTGGCTTCAATTTCGTTGATGCGGCCAGCCACGGGGGGAAGTGAGCCGGCGAAAGAAGTCACCGAGTCCAGCTGGGCCTCACTCAGGCTCGTCGGGTCCCAACCCCGAGTCGTGATGTAGCCCTTTATATGCTCCCGCCAGGACTTGTACAGCTTGGTCAGGTGGCGGGAGTGGGCGAAGCCACACCAACTTTATGCATATGAAATGTCCCCATAGTGTCCCCTAGTTAAGACATCTGAGTTTCTAGGCTCCCAGTACGTGGATCGGAGTTCTTTCACTGACTTTCAATCTTCAACCTCCGGTTCGAATTCCGGCTTTTTGTGGGGTCCCGCACGACTCGCACCGGCGACGGCACCAGCCCGGGCAAGAGCTTTTCTCCGTTTGGCTGATCCCTCGGCATGTTCTGGTTGACTCGCTGGATGTCTGACAAACATAGAGAGACCAATATTGGTCGGATATAACTAGTTTAATAGGAGATACATACTTCCCGCATGTAATGGCAGTTTGCGCAGTTTTGGGTGGCGTTCTCGAATGCCAGGGGAGGGGACACCGGGGAGGTTTGTATACCCGCAGCAAAGAAGAAAAAAAAGCTGGACAATTGACACCTGGTGCGAGGTGCCGAAAACGAAAAAAACTAGCTTGATGTGTTTGGCATATGTTCCGGATGGGGGAGGTTAGGTAGGACAGCAGAGCGTTGTTTGTCGACAGGGGAATAAGGAAGCTTCAGCGTGGTGTCAAGGCGATAGGAAACGAGGGAACAAGCCTAGGGTGGAAGAGGGCGTTCTTATAACCCCACTGTCTCACACCGTCATTGTCACTCCCGTAAGTCAAAGCGTATGCGTGAGTGTAGACGCAGGCCTCACTAAGACGTCCACCTACATCAGACAGTTTTTTCTCTTAACATGCACTTTATGTAAATTCATGCAAATTCCTCTAAATCAAATGATGGTAGACTAGCTAAATTGACCCTTATCATTGTGAAGACACTAAATCAAACGTTCAAGCCGCAACATGAGCTAAGACATCCTCTACTCGAGTACTCGTACTCGTAGATGCAGGGCGTGACGTGACGATGAGTTCAAACCCTAACCCACGTGATACCATGAGTTAGTGTGTGCCTGGAGTTACCACTATTGTACCCTATCGCCACAAGCGGAGCTGTTTCCTCTGTGGCAACTCCAGCTTCTCGATGTCAACCGAAGTGCCCGGTTTCCGTTTGTTTTTGTCAGCTAGCGGAGGAGGCAGAAATCCCCGCGATCGTTCTGTATTCAAGAGACTCCATCTTTTGAGCTGCAACGGCAGATGTTTATTGAAGGATTGTGCGAGATCTTCCGAGTTTGATTCGGAATCTGGGTCAGCATTTCGCACGGTTTCACTGCAGTGCTCATAGCCGGATCTCTCGACGTCTGGACCAAATCCCAACTGCCAGACTCCCGGTGATATCTCCTGATTGCGCACCTTTACCGGGTCATAACCGCGATGTTCTTCCGCTCCGGCATCCCTTCGGGGGTTCCTGAAATGCATCTGACCAAGGTGTTCCACTCCGTCTCTGCCCCAGTCGAATGCAGCGTTTTCGGGAAGGTAAGTTTCTCCCCTCAATAGTGGTGTTTGGGATCTCGCGTCGCCTGCGTCACGATAACAATATACTAATAGATCTAGAGGGTCCTCCAGAACTGGATTTGATAGCAGCCAGCCAAGCACTGTTTCATCATTGTTGATGAAGACAACCTCTACTGAAGATAGCGGTTCCTTCGGAAACGCTGCGAGCTTCATGCGCCCTACGCCAGTTGCGCCAAGGATGTAGCGAAACCATCGCTGAGACACCCGTCTCATAATTATCGCGTACAATGCTTGGATATCATAGCAATCTAAGTCACCAAATTTGGTTCCATAGACGTGGGGAGGACACGAGAAAAGAGAGAGGTAGCCTGGAGCGACTTGTGCTTCCCGCCGTTCGTTCCCATGCATACCCTGACCACGTCTTGATAGCGGGACGCAAACAATACGAACCGCACGAGGCCGCCCAAGCAGCGCGCTTCAGTCTAGGTTCTCGCAGCCAGTAAGTGCAAACAACAATATACATGAATCTTTAGAAATGAACTAACCTGTTTGCAAGTTGTCAGATGAAACCACGTTGGCAGGACGTGCTGGTTGGACCTGTCCAACACCACGAGCCTGGGGTGCATTCTCACGATACACTTCTCCTGGGCTGGGATTCTGACCACTCTCGGCAGCCTCTCTTTGGTCCTGGCCATCGTTGGTGGCTGGGCCCTCATAGAGCCCATTCACGGCAGCTGGGCCAAGATTCTGAGCCATTCCGGCACCCGTGTCTACGCCATGGGGGTCGTAATCATCATCCGCCGGATCCTGATTCTCACCATTGTCGCTACCGGGGTCAGTGGCCTGGCCATCATCACCAGCCTGGCTCGGATTTGGGTGATTGTCTTCATCTGGGCGTCCTTTGGGCGCCGAAACCTGAGGTGCATTCGCCCCCCCCCCCTGGGGAGCTGGATCCACGTTGGGGGCAGGCAACGCAGGATGCCAATACGCAGGGGCCCGGGGAGACAGTAAGATTGCATCAACAATGATATGCCCTGGAACAATTACCAGACCGGCCAGAGGCTCCGGACCCCCACCTTTGCCCAGAACAGTAGTTGTAAACTTCTTTCCTGAGTCCCTAACAAGTTGAATAATGGCCTCATCGATCTCCTGAATCCTAGGTATGTCATTATTCGCCTATGCGGTTACAAGGCTATCGTAGGCTGAGCGTAGCCTCCTCATGCCATTGAAGATGTTACGAAAATCAGCATTCGGGAAAGTAACAATATTCGAAAAAGTGCCTGGCTGACATCTGATCTTTGACGGTTTTCTGCCACGTGCCGTACTGCATTCTGCCATTCGGATCGAGCGTGAAGTTAAGGGATGCCTGTTAAGAATCCTACCGAGTAGGACCGCCCGACAGGTAACGATACTTCTCTTGATGTAAGTAGATAATTCCCAGGCCTGGGCCTACGCGATCTCGATAGTCCAGTCCTATGACTACTATCTTATTCACGCCTATCTCCTTAATCTTCGTAGTCCTCGATTAGGACTTAGTTGTTTGGCGTGGGAGGAGAAATAGTTTTCTCGCTTGAGAGGAAAGAAAATTCTTGGGTTTCTTAAGAATAAATCTTAAAGAGCGTAAAAGTAGGTTTCTGTTGATAATAACTTAAAGGTAGGAAATAAACAAGAAGAAGGTGTGAAGAGCTAATACTAGGGGTCCTAGTGACCCTTTATATAGTAGCTCTTTACCTGGCGTGACTCATAACTATGAGTCACACGAAATCCATCAGGCGACTCTTATGAGTCGCTGCGCAACATGCCTAAAGCTAATCAAAACCTTAATAAGTATTTCAGGTGTGCAACTCGCGTCACCAGAGTGAAACCCTTGACTCATAACTTGAGTCATGTGCGAAAATCATAACATCGTGTGACTCACAAGTGTGAGTCACCAATAGCTAAACATGATAACCTATGGCGCACTAGTGTGGGTCATGTGAAATCTCCACATACCTATAGCTTGGAAATCCAAGCTATGTAAAATCTGGCATACTTAGTTACAGTTTGTGACAATGCCTTAGATTCGGAGATTTTGCGATTCCCAGGGCACTGACCTGAAATTGCACCAGCGAGCACTACAGCAGGAAGCTGGTAGGCCTGTGTAGGTCCCCCTGGAGCTTTCTTTCCCTTGTCCACATTCACCATGTAGACATATTGTACGTTATTGTTTCGAGCCATTTCGTCTTTGTCTGAACTTTTCGGGGTATGGATATGATGGGCGTTGTGGATAGTGTATCTTGTGGAAAGTCTTTCTGGTACGACACTCCTGCATTCTTGATCCTCCATATATACATCTGGGTTCCTGATATCCTCGTCATCAGCAACAATTTTCAACATAATCAATACAGCAATGGAAACTTCGCATGATGCCAACGTCAGAGCCAGCCTCTCTTTCAAGATTATAAATTTAGTATGTCCAGGAACTCTTCGAAATTGGAAACAAATTATTAGTACTAACAGAACTGGATACATAAAAACAAACTCGAATCCATGTGTAGTGAGATACGCAGGGCATGCGCTAAACCCCTTCGACTATAGCTTCTTTTGGGGGACGCCGCGACGTAGCTTCCCCAAACCACCCAACAAAACTTGAGCATTGTGCTCACGTCAGAATACTTGCATTGCACTTCAAAAATTCAACAGCCCTCGCTCCCGTAATGCCTATCAAATGTTCTTATTGTCGCTTCAAATACGCCTGCCCAGGCCTGTACCGGAAACACCTGCGCAGCGGCCATGCCAATCTATCTCTCTTCTCGCGTTGAGTGCACGGCCGACCACTTCGGACGGTCCTTTTCACCAGAGTGAATATGACCCATTACGCCGCCATGACGCTTTCCACCAAATGGATCAGACAGATTCCAACTATCAGTCAGAGGGTGATCCCATGGATTACTTATCCGAGTTGTTGACTACGGAGGTTACCGAGGAGTCCTGCATGGAATCACGCGGTGTGTTCGACGGGCCCTCACGGCTCAGCGAACTAGCTATTTTTCCTGGCGCTGGTGAATCCATTGGAGAGGTGAAGGGATTTGAACCAGACAACCAGAATCTAGCGGAGGACCCATGGGCTCCATTCGCCTGTGCGCAGGATTTCAAACTTGCATCTTGGTTTATTCACAGCAAAGTCCCCAAGTCGTGTATTAATGAGTTCCTTTCAAGTGGCCTTGGTAATTCAGCATCCATCGGCTAGCGTTCAAGGTATATACTAGAGAACCACCTCGGTATACTGGATCCATACGGGCCGTATCTGCGATGGTACGAGGGAAAGTGGATGATGGCATGCGAATGTTACCTTTCTTCCCCCGTAACCTTCTAGATTGCGTCCGATATCTTCTTCGTCAGATGACCTATAGAGAAGATCTTATTTACGTACCACAACACGAATACGATCACAATGGACACAGAGTGTATGCTGAAATGCATACCGCAGACTGGTGGTGGGAAGTTCAAGTACTATACCAATTTCTTATCACCTTTTGACTAAAGATCTAGCTAACCTATGGCAGGAAACCCTTCCACGTGGCGCCAGGGTTGTTCCAATTATCGGGATGTCCAATCAGACCCATCTCACCAACTTCTCTGGTGACAAGAAGGCCTGGCCAGTGTACGTTACGATAGGAAATCTTGCGTCGACTAGGTGTAACAGGCCCGGATCAATGGCTATCCTCCTTCTTGCTCTCCAACCAGTCCCTCCTAAGTTGCACCAGCCTGCTTCAGCAAACAGATCCCAGAGAGAAATCAATGCCGACACCCTTAAAGGCGTATTCGAACTCCTATTTGAGTCCTTGCAAGAGGCTACGCGCGATGGCGTCCCAATTGACTATGCGGATGGGAATGTCCGGAGGAGCTTCCCGATATTGGCTGCGTGGATTGCGGACCATATGGAAAACGTCGCCCATCATGGAATAAAATCCAACGCTGGTCCTAAATGTGAGGTTCGTCGACACCAGCTCGGTGCCAACGTGAACAAAGCATATCAGGCCCGAGATTATGCGACATATAAGGAACGCGAGTAGCAACTTCACGGCGAGTCCGAGATGTCAGCTTCAGACGTAAGCACCCCACACTCGATGCTCAGGGTGTCACGATCGGGCCGAACGTCTTCCATGGACTCCGATGGATGTCTGCGCCAGACTTGCACCAGCCCGATCTCCTTGATACAATTTACCTGGGACTCTTTCAGCACATGATGGATCGGATTCAAGCATTTCTCAAGAAACATGGGCGACTACAAGCATTTGATAATGCATGGAAGTCTTTGCCGCCATACCCCGAGTTCTTTGTTCCCAAAAAAGCTTACCGCAAGGTTACCCAGTGGCCAGGGAACGAGATGAGCAATTTAGGACGATGTCTTTTAGCAGTTTTAGCTGTGGCATTGCGACTGCCGGACGGTGTGCAACAGCTACCTTTCAAACGTGAGCTTGCTTGCGTCGGGTCATTACTCGATTTCAGTTTGATGGCGCAATATAAAAGTCATAAAGCAGAAACTATAGGTTATATGGAATAATATCTCCACAGGTTTCACACCACGAAGGATATCTTGTTAGAATTTCTAATGTGGAAACAGACACGAGCCAAACTTAAGGATCAGGTCCGGGGGATACGGCATCAGCAAGCCTAGTTGAATGAATCTTACCCCAGGTCGAAGGTACGGAAAATACGTGAGCAGCATCGCGGGCAGGAGGACGACCATGAAAGCAATTGATTCAGTCAAAATGTTTTTTCAACTTCATCAAGATTCATCTGCTATCTCACTTCTGTCATCACATATACCAGTTTGGAAATATTCCCATGTATTCAACTGAATTTGGGGAGCTGGCGCATAAGGATCAGATTAAGGACGGATGGCGACGATTGAATAAAAACGACGCCTCCAGGCAGATTTGGAGTAGCTATAGCCAACAACACGCGATCCGAATGAGGCTTTGGAACGTAGATTCACTAAGACGCCAAGGAGCTCATAGTCCAGCAGACGTTGTCGACCTTTTGAACAAAACCGGTACCGGACGTGCACTGGGGGCTGAGTCCTATCTTCCAGTCCTGAAGGGGCACCGTGGTGATGTTGCATGTCTTGTCGAATTTTGCAATGCCCTCAGTATCACCACCAGAAACATGAGTACTGAATTGATCCGATATAGCCACCAGATGCTGCCGGTTGAGCGTCGCCTCCCTGACCATCCTGCCATACTTCGACTCCTTCCCGTTCAACTAGTGACGCAACTCGAAATCCCAGTTCCCGCCTTTCAGGAAACCGATATTTACGACATCCAATGGGCAAGATCTACGCGATCTGGGCTTTTTCGAAACCAGGCTAGTCGGAATGATGGGGTTTGGGTCCAGGCAGGCGGGGAGCAAATGTATGGTGCGCTCTGCGGCCATCTTCTCGGAAAGCTCATGGCACTCTTCAAACTGCGAGATTGTAGGCGCCAGAAGGCAATACATCGACTGGCTTGTATTCAGATATTGAGTGCAGTTGACTCTGGGCGTCCGTCAGAGTTACACGATCTTGTCACCGTTCAGCTTAGACCCGATGCGAGAAGGTTTACCATAGTAGACATAGGCATGATACTTGGGCAAGCCCACCTGGTTCCGGAGGCAGACGGGCGATGGCTGGTGAACAGTTGTATTGATTTAAGGACGTTCAATGAAATATATTGACCAACGTCATGTAGACGCATTGATTATGCGACACTCAGAACTTCTAAAACCAGACGCAAATCCTCTTACGACAAACAGGCAATATGGACATAGAATGATAAAGGTCTCTTGATAGCAAGCTGTGGGTAGAAATAATATAATATGATTAAGACAAAGGTGCTAGAAATCAAGTGTCCGCCAGAGGATCCGCAAACCTGCTGTGAGGAAACCATGACATGCTTGCCCGCGAGTGGTCGTCGATATCGTGGATAGGGGACGCGAGGCAGGCTCCGTTGTCTCTCTACTGGTATGAACATTACAGCAACGTAGGGAGGCACGCATATGGATCGCCACCAGCAGACCACACAGCGGAGCGTAATCGGGAGTGTAGGGAGTGTTGAGTTTCAAGTCTGATGTTATCCCGAGGTGGCGAGAGCAGGCAGGAGGAACTGGACGGATTGTAGGATTGTTGCGTGACGCCATCAGGGAATCCGGAAAAAGAAGCTAGGGGCGGAGCGTCAGTAGGGAGTGACACTAGGAGCTCATCGTAGGGGTTTGAAAGGAGGGTTGGTTGCCGTAGGACGTGCTCCGGATGTTGCGGTGAGAGAGGGGGTGCCAGGCGGGAATCCTGAGGATGGAGGGCCGGGCTGAGCGTCAGGTGGTGAGGCAGATGCAAGGCCGCGAGCGATGTGATCAGAGGGATGCTTTTGCAGTAGCCGCGTAGGGACCTGATCCAGACATTTGACCGAGGGGCCTGAGGGTACCGGAGGTGAGCATGCGAGGGGAGTGGTGACGGGACGCAGAGGACATAGGGGGGTGTGGGAGCTGGAAGCCCGGACGCACGGGACGTAGGAGGGTGTGGGGGCTGGAAGCCCGGACGCACCAGACGCAGTGGGGTGTTGCAACCAGAATCAGGATGCACAGGACGCAGGGGACGCAAAAAAATAAAACTCGCCGTCACGACGCGCCGCCCACGTATCAGGCGCAGAGTTTTTTTTTTGCTGAGGATATCCTTGGGTTCCCTCTCTTCCTGTTACATACTACCTTCCCCCCGGCCCCTTTGCTATTCCTAATACCACTCCCTTTTCATCAGCATTTCATATATCTTCTCCCTGAATCTGATAGCAGCTCTTCACTTCACACAAGCAATCAAAAAAAATTCTTAATTCCTGCCGGCTTGCTACCAACTTCTCACTGGTGATCAATCTGACTTGCAAAGAGTGGAGTGATTTGTGGAAGTTAATTTAAAAATCAGGAAATCGAGTATTGACCAATAGTAATCACCTTAGGTGTCATTGACCTTTTTCTCACCAGGACAGCAGCCATGTTATGAACATGAACAAGTCTTGGTAGAATTCAAATCTTGTCCAAATATTGACTCCATGAAAGCAACTCTTTCTCTTGCGCCTGGGTAAGGATTTGGTGACTTTCATGAGCAAGGCTACGTGTTGTGAATTTTTTAAAACATCGGTTACTGAGGGTTCCTCAGGGAACATCAAACTTTTGTACTGCGGCATGTATGCTGATGACCTTTGCCCATTTAAGGCGTCAATTGTGCTGGCAATTTTAGCTTGTTTTGTAGTATCTGAGCGTACTTTCACTATGGCCATAGTGAACTGTAGTTATTATTATTAGTATTATATGTCATTATCCCACTTGTGGAGCCATCCTCCGTCTCC
>LN891135.1:246650-262192 GCA_900010015.1 Tuber aestivum | reverse complement strand
TAAACAAACGAAGTGCAAAATAAATAACCGAGCCGAAAAGCTTCAAAGAGGTAAAGGAATATCCCTGGCACGTAAGAAAGGGTGTCCGAAGGAGATTACCAGATTGCTTAAAGAAAGTAAAATATAAAGGGGCACACCCCTTTATATACTAAGGAAATCCTCCATGATTACTAATACAAAAGAAAGTTCTTGGCGTTGCACGCAGCCGCGATTCTTCCGTCATGTTCCACTATCTTCCATTGCACAGCAACGCATCCCAATCACCTATACGAAGGAAATCCAACTATGCAATCAAGAAAACCCCAATCAGTACATGCAACGAAAGACCCATGCACATTCCATCTCCATGGTCGGGTGGCCGTGACACTAGCCCCCCTCTCTGACGCTGAAGTCCCCTGAGGTGAGTTACTCAGGTAAGGGCCCAGGTTTATCTGGGTAGCGTTCATGGAACCGATCCAGAGCTTGCAGTCCATTGACGGATTTGGCACGTTTCCAGGTGGCCTCTGCGTATCCCTTCCAACAGATTAAATACCGTAACCGGTTTCGAACGAATTTGGCATCCAAGATCTCTTCTACCTGCCATTCCGGTTCGCCATCGACCTCTATGGGTGGTGGCGGCTGTATCTCCTGGCCTGGAAGAGGGTCGTGTGAGGCGAGATCAATGAGAGAAATATGAAACACGTTATGAATCTTCATGGTAGGAGGGAGGTCTAAACGATAGGCGTGGGTTCCGATCTGGGCGAGGACGGGGTAAGGACTGAAACGTTTGTCATCTCGCTTGACGGAGGGTCGCTTGGTTCTGATATTTTTGGAATTCAGCCAGACACGGTCTCCAGTTCGGAAGTGAGGGGCTGGGAGCCTTCCTTTATTGGCGTATTGCTGTTGCCTGTCTTGGGCAAATGCGATGTCGGTCCTCAGCTGGTCGTGGATATCCTTGATATGGTCCACAAATGTTCCAGCCATAGGTTCATCTGAGGTCTCTGCAGGGGTATCCAGGAAATCCATGTGGGGGTCATACCCATGGTTGGCAAAGATGGGGGATAGTCCAGTGGATTCCGAAGCATGGTTATTGGCTGCAAACTCTGCCATCGGGAGCCAGAGGGACCAGTCATCTTGCTGGTAATTGACGAAAGCCCTAAGGTATTGTTCCATGATGGCATTGACATGTTCTGTCTGACCGTCGGTTTGGGGGTGGAACGTAGTTGACAGTTTTCGTTTCACCTGGAGTCTTTCACACACGGTTCTCCAGAACTCTGCAGTAAACTGGGTGCCTCGGTGGGAGGTGATGGTCTTGGGAAGGCCATGGTGTTTCCAAACGTGATGCAGATATAGGTCGGCGAGGGTAGGAGCATTGATGGTAGTGCGACAGGCGACAAAGTGGAGCATTTTGGACATTCGGTCGACTACTACCAGGATAGCATCATTTCCTTGGCTCCACAGCAGACCAGTAACGAAATCTATGGAGACATGTTCCCATGTGCAGTTAGGTATGGGTAGAGGATGGAGGACACCAAAGGGGACGTGCCAGGAGGTACGACTGTGTTGGCAAAAATGGCAGTTGGCCACGAAGCGGCCAATATCTTTCCTCATATTAGGCCAGACATAATGTCGAGATATCAGCTCGTGGGTCTTGGTGCGCCTGGGATGACCTGGTGAAGGCCGATCATGAGAATCCTGTATGAGATGTAGGCATAACTCGTCGTGTCGAGGGATGTAGATCCGGTCGCGATAGAGCAATCTATCCCCGTCACGCTTGCACTCGTTCAGAGACAAGAGGCGGGAGTGTCGGTCACCTTTATCAAGGACGCGGAGGACATGGATTGGAATCGTGTTAGTTTCATAGGCTTCTTTCCATAGTGCTTCAATTGGGGATGCTCCGGTAGGGAGTGTAATATTCGCCAACAAACTCATAGGTTGAGACTTTAGGACTACTTGAGTACGGTGGTTCCTTAGTTCCTCCACCTCCTCAGGTGTTTCGTTCTTTATGCGAGTCAGGGCGTCAGCTTTGCCTTTTAGCTTTCCTGGTTGGTACTTAATTCGGTAATTGAACTGTGACAGAAATTCGGACCATCGGGCTTGCTGGTTGTTTAAAAGCCTCTTAGTGGTGAAGTGCTTGAGATTGAGGTGATCTGTCAGGATGGTTACCTGTCTTCCCAGAGGGTAGCATCGCCATTCTTGGAAGGCTCTGACCAAGGCCATGAGTTCCTTGTTGTAAATGTCGTAGTTGCATTCGGCAGGACTGTGCGTGCGAGAATGGAAGGCAACAGGATGGAGACATCCACTGTTGTCTTTTTGTAACATAACACCAGCAGAGACGAAGTCGGAGGCATCGGTTTCGACCATCACTTCCTTGTGGAAATCAAAGTGGGCGAGGACAGGGGCCATGGTGAAGGCCTTCTTTAATCGTTCGAAAGCACATTAACATTCAGGGGTCCATACAAAGGGTTTGTTTTTCTTGGTGAGGGCTGTGAGAGGGCGCACCAGATGTGAGAAGGCGCGGGTAAACCGTCAGTAAAAGTTACCAAAGCCAAGGAATGCGCGGACCTCGTGTACGCGGTCAGGCACAGGCCCAGTAGTAACGGTTTCAACCTTGGCGTTATCCATTCGAATACCTTCGGGGCTGATAATGAAACCAAGGTATTCCACGTGGGTGACATGAAATTCACACTTCTGTGGTTTGGCTTCGAGGTGGGCTTTCTGCAAGGCTTTGAGTACCCAGCGTACATGTTCTATGTGTTCATCTTCCATTTTGCTGTAAATGAGGATGTCGTCAAGGTAGGCGGTGCAGAACCGGTCCAATCCCTGACGTAGAACATTGTTGATAAAGGCCTAGAAGGTGGCGGGAGCATTGGTGAGGCTGAAGGGGATGACGTTAGAATCGAAGAGTCCGTAGCAGGTGCGGAAGGTGGTCTTCCAGCGATTCTTTTTGTCCATTAGGACCTGGTTGTAGGCCCCACGGATGTCGATATTGGAGTAGATCTTGGCTTCAGCGATGTTCATGAAGGTCTCGGTTAACAGGGGAAGGGGTCCATGATCTTTGATAGTCCCTTCGTTCAACCCCTAGTAGTCCACACAGAGCCTCAAGGTGCTATCCTTTTTTTTGATGAACAGTACTGGAGACGCGGCTGGGGAAGTAGAAGGGCTGATGAATCCTTTGTCTAGGTTTTCGACGATCCATCCCTTCAGGGCAGCGAGTTCTGGCAGGGACAGGTTGTAGAGGGGGCCGAAGGGGAGAGTGAAGCTAGGTTTTAGGGGTATTTCGTGATCCACACATGGTCGGCTGGGTGGTAGCTGGGTTTGTTCCTTTTCCCGGAACACAGGCAGGAAGTCATGGTAGGCGGGAGGGATGATGTCTTTGACTTCCTGTTGTTCAAGCACTGTGTGGTCTAGAGCTCGTTGGAGGGCATAGGCTCTGAGGAAGTAGGGGATCTCATGTTTGATTCCTTGGATACCCGTCACATCTGCTGTACAGTGTTCGAGGCAATAGTCGGACTCAAAGGTAACAGTGTTGGAGGCGAAGTGGATGGTGACGTCATGTTGTTTTAACCAAGGAATGCCAAGAGTGAGGGGGTAACCACCAAGTTTGGTGATAAAGGCGGGGACAGATTCCAGGTGGTCATTTATTTTGAGGTCAAAGCGGGCAATGTGGGTTATTGCCCCAGAGCTGACGGGTCTCCTGTCGATGACAGAGAGGTGGACAGGTTCTTTGAGTTGGGATAGGGGAAGCTGAGGATGGCTCGCGAAATCTATATTCATGAAAGCATAACCAGTTGCTCCAGAGTCGATAGGGACATGGGCCCGGATTACATGTTGGTTGTCTATGATGTCACACACAACTACCAAATGGTTATCCTCAATTCCATTTTCCATTTCGTCCAGAGATAAACTAGAAATAACTAAACAAGGAGAAGACTTCACATGTCCCATGTCAGTGCTGGGGGCTGCACATGGGACCACTAGTGTTCTGACTCTTCTTGGGCAGGGAGGGGCTCCTCAGAAGCAGGGACGGCATGGGTGGCAGCCCCATGCATGGGGCGAGGTCCCTTGTTGGGACAAGCGCAAGCCATGTGTCCGTGTCTCCCACAGTAGAGGCAGAGGCCACGGTTGATCCTTTCTAGCCTTTTGGTGGTGGAGAGCTTTCTGCGACCTGCAGAGAGCTCCATGGGGCCGGAGGCGGTACTGGTTGCTGTGGAGGTTGGGGGCGGAGCGGGAGCGGGAGGACGTGGCACGGCGGGGGTGGAGGTTCTCCACGAGGTTGAGGAGGAGCCTTTCTTTTCAGCAGCTCGGGCATGGACATTGTTGTCTAGCTGCTTGAGGAGGGAGAGGTAGTTATTCAAAGATTCTGGGACTGGGAAAACATGTACCAGGGCGTCCTTCAGCTCAGTGCTGAGGCCCTGATAGAGCGAGGTGCGTTTGGCGGCATCGTTCCAGAGCATGTCGACTGCCAGGCGTTGGAAGTTGGCCAGGTATTCCACGTAGGGCTGGTTCTTTTGCTGGAGGCTCCTCAGGGCCCGTTCTGCAGTTTGGACCCTGTTGGGGTCACCAAAGGCTTGTTCAAGTTTGGCATGGAATACCTCCATGTTCTCAAAATCGATGCGGTCATCCAGGACTCGGTATTGGACTTGGACGAAGGCGCTTCCGCGGAGGAGGCCGAAGGCATAGCTGAGGCAGTGTTGTTCACTGGTGAATCGATGGGCATCACCCTGGAGTTTCATCCGTAGCTAGGTGAGGAAGGGGTGAAGCTTCTCTGTAGTACCGTTGAATTGTTTGGGGTCAGGTATCGAGACTTGTTTGTTGCCGCCAGCAGGAGCTGCGGCGCCAGGGGCAGGCATGAGGGCGAGGGCGGTGTTCAGAGATGTGATGGTGGCGTTGGCCTGTACGAGGTTGGCTTCGACGATAAGGAGTCGGGCCTCAACACCTTGGCCTTCGGTACGCGCGTCATCTCGTTCTTGGATCAAGAGGTTGTATGGTTGTTGCAGGTGTTGGTACTGGGGGGTCTGTTCTGGAGGGATGGGGGTAGCTTGTCGAGGAGGAGGAGCTGGGGCGTTCATGATTTGGCGAGCCAGGTCCCTGGCGAGGGTGAACTGGTTCTGGATCTGGGCGTGGGACAGGCCTTGGATAACTTCATTCCCAATAGCTCCAAGGGCCTGGAGTTGGGCGTTGATATCTTCCGAGAGGAACAGAGCAGTCATGGTTGGGTATGAGTTGGGCCCTGGTAGACGCAATCTTGTATAACGGACAGGGCCTGAGGGTCGGGTAGTCTAAGGCACACTACGATCAGGGCAGACGGGATTCTGGAGACGAGGTCTGGGTGTGGGGGTACAACCGAAGCAAGTTGTATGAGGTTCGGGGTTCAGGAGTTCAGGGTCAGGGTTCAGGGATTCAAGAGGACGCCAAACAGTAGAGAGTGTAATTCCTAGGTACAAGTGTCCGAATTATATCTAAGTTTATTTATCCTAGTCGCGCCAAAATATGGCTTATGATCTAGCTAACATCCCTTGTAACCCATAAATCATAACAAAGTTACTACCTCGGCAGACCGTCTCGCAACCCTCCTTCCAAACATAAATCCAATAAATCACAACCAACAGGCTAACGGGCGCTCGTGCCGCAAGCGACACCCCGGATTAACACGTCTTCCTGTCCCGCAAACCCTATCCATCGCACACATCGCCATCAGCAATTTCATCTTCCACATACTCAACAAATGAAATATACAGTCTGTCCCAGCACCGCGTAGTGTTCCTCCAATGACCCGAAATATCAACAAACGTGCCATTGCAAAAACAACAATGGGGTCCCTTAACCAACTCATAGCTCCTCGCCCAAGCCAACACAATCGATACCCGTTCCGCCAACTCCATATCCCCAAAACACCCATACATCCGTGTCCAGTACAAGTCCATACATCGGTCCAAACAGGTAGGAGCGTCATCAAAGTGTGTCCGAAATGCCTTGATCAGTGACTGCCCGTCCAGCTGTCTCTCTTGCTTCGCGATCGTTGTACTGCAACCGGGGCACGTAGTTGTCTCTGGAGCTAGGAAGAACCACTTACTGACCGCGCCCTTGACACTCGGCAACCGACAGTATCCATGTTCATGAGCAGTCTCGCACCTCCCACACATCCATCCACCCTTCCTAACGACCAGCTGTCCATCCCGCTCGACCAACATAGTTCCGTCAAATGGGTTCCCAGCCACCACTATTTCCCCATCAACTGCCACCACATTCTTTGGAATACCGAGTCCCAACCATCGATGTTCCTTCCACCACACCCGCCAAGCCCCCACCTTGCTATCTTTAAACAGGGTATCAGCAGCAGGCCTGTCGCGGAGGTACCTCGCAGTCGTGGTCCAGTGGTCTCGGTCATCTTTCCCAGCGCAATCATCATGGCCAACCAGGCTGGTCCCACTGCGAATCCGTATCAAAACGCAAGCGTCAAGCCTCGTGAGGCCTCGGAGGTACCGGGGTGCCTTGGGTTCCCGTTGGTAGTATTCATGGCCCTGTGCCGCATGCCAGGCAGCCCATTCGCCGCGTCATAGCTCCCTAGCCAGTGCTTCATGTCCAATGCCGAAGCTAATCCCGTCCCAGTCCCGAGCATGCAGTTCGTGGTGTACACACTCCTTGGCTCGTAGGTCGACAACTTCATTACTGACCACCCCAGTATGTCCAGGGACCCATTCACAGGAGATATTGCCACACCCATTAAGCAATGGGGCAAACACCTCCCACATCTCTGCCGAATCTCCCTGGGGGTACATTCCCTCAATCAGCATCAGCGCAGGGACACAGTCCAAAAATATGTAAACATATTTCATGGGGTGGACTTCCTTCAGATATCACAGCGCTCCCACAACGGCAAACAACTCGCATTCCACAATGCTCCAAGATGGCGGCACTGCCTGCCCTATAACATTGACTGCCCCCCTGTAGTATACTGCCCACGCAGCCCCCGCCTTCCCGGAGTGCTTTGAGCCGTCTGTATATACCACCACACCAGTGGAGGCCAGTAATCCGGGGATCTGTTCGTTGTGTCGGGCAGTAATCACCTCCTTTCCCTTCCCGATCGTGACAGTTGGGCGGTTCCGAAGTTCAATATCGGATTCCTGCCACTGTGCCACCATCCCTTCCTCCTTCCATGCTAGCCTGATGTGCCCGAACCATGGGTGGTTGTCGCAATATCGCAGGTTAATGAACCGGCTATAGCACCGGCGCTGTAAATACCGTCCCTGGATATGAGTAGGTGGCACACCAAACTCGGCCAGCAGAATATTGTTAGCTAGCTTGAAGGGGGTGCGGAAGACCGAGCGAAGGCACTGGTTAACATGGACCTGAATTTGTTTCACATACGACCCATAGTCGGTTACAAACTCAAGTCCATAGTAGACAGTCGGGAGGTAGGCTGCTTGCACCAATCTGTAAGTTTCCCACGCCCCAATACCACCCACACTACCATACCGCCGCCCCAACGCCCCAATTCTTCTCCTCACCTCCAATCCCCTCCCCAACCAATACTTCAAATGGGCCGAAAAATTAAGGAAAACATTAAACCTGTATCCAAGTACCCGCAGGTCATCAGATGGTTCCACCAGTTCCCTTCCCAACTCCATTCCATCCCATGCCCTATCACCAAACCCAATCCATTGGGTCTTCAGGGCACTAAACCCCATTCCCCTAGCTCTGGCCACCCTATCAAGGTCCGCAAACAGCTCATCGGCGTGTCCTTTTGCAGCTTTCTGACTCTGTGCAGCCACCAGGATCACCCCATCATCCACATACGACACCACCACATGTCGCACCCCTGGAGAATACCGCATCCTGGGAGTGAAGATATCAGCCACATATGCACCAAACAGGAACGGAGAGAGAGGCGATCCCTGGGGAATCCCCTTGCTGGTGTGGAACCGTCTCGAAATTCGTCCGTTAAACCTGAATCTGACAGTCCTGTTGGCACACCACCTGCGTATCCAGCCACACAAGGTTGAAGTGCATCCTCTTGCCATCAAAAAATCCGAAAGTAGGTCGACATCAATGTTGTCAAACCCTCCTTCAACATCAACTGACAGCATCATCCTGTGGTATCCCTCATTATGTTTAAGGAACTCAAATATCACTGCCATCGCATCGTGGACACCCCTTTTCCTTCGCGAACCAAACTGTGTTTCCCCGAGCTCCAGGCATTGTGCCAACCTGATGAGAATGACCCGTTCGGCTACCTTGGCCATAACCGGTAGCAGGTGTATCATCCTCCATGCTTTAACCACATCGTATCTGGGTTTGCCAACTTTAGGGATCAATACCACCTCTGCCTCATGCCAATCCGGAATGTCATGTCTCAGCCCATAATCCACCAGGCGTCTCAGGTCGTCCGGCTGCCTGCGCTTCCAAAACCTTAGGAACGGATATCCCATGTCATCCAATCCAGGCACCGTATTCGTCGGCGACCTGGCCAATACCAGCTCCATTTCCTGGGCCGTATCGATTCCTATCTCCGGTGGTGCCCAAGGGGATCGCTCACCAGGATCGAGCTGCGGCGCGATCGCAACCGCAATATCCTCCTGAGTCGCCGCTACTTCCCCATCATCAAGAACCATAGCAGGCAAGGTCTTTCTGGCATCCAAACGTTGTACCAGCTTGAACACTCCCGGGTCCTCGGCTTGTCCCAGTTGTTCCCTGATGTATTCAAACCATGCCCGAACAACTGACGATCTATACACACACCTGGCAAGCCGATAATCAGCAATATAGGAAGTGTCTCCCCGGCTGTACTTGCGTAGTCTCTGAATGTCTCTCCGCATCCGTTCCAAATCCGGAGACCACCACTTGCACGGCACTCGTCCTGCGGGAGGTCTAGGCAATGAATCAATGACCCCTCGTACCCCACCCCACAGGGCGTCAACCGAACTTCCGCGCAGTAGGTCCAGGTCTGCCCCAACTTTGTTCCAGCAAACATTTTTCCAGGCCGGCCTCGCTCGGATCATGTCTGTTGGTGCCGTTACGTCCAGCTTAATCAGCTGTGTGCCATGTGTTCACTACCCAGAGCATCGCTATACCGGTGGCGGATCGAGTTCGCGTAGTGGAAGCATAGGTCAATCCTCGACACGTTCCTAAACGTGGGTTCATTCGGTAAGGTCATGTTGTACCCATTGTCAGTCATCCACTTCCTCAACCATTCTCCCCTGTAGTTGTTACCAGCCGGATCCCAGTACGCATTGCGAGCGTTCCAATCACCCAACAACACATCACATCCCACCAGCTTCTCCAACTCTCCACAAAACACCCTCTTCCCATCCTTGGGCGGAAGGTACACACCTGCTAACTGCCTCTCAACCCCACCATCATAACAGCGCACCAAAGAAAAACATCTCTCATGCCCTATCACATCAAACAGCCCACACAATGATGAGCGCACAAACACCTCAACTCCCGAACCTTTAACAAATGAAAACAAATCCCACCCACTAGCTTCATGCGGCACATGTAAACCATCAGCATCCACAGGGGGCTCCAAAACAAAAAACAAATCAACATAGGAAAACAAATCAAATGCCGCCTCCTGATTCCTCACCCCCTTTCCAACGTTTAATGCAAGGGTTGTAAAATGCATTAAAGAGGGGATTCAGCGGAACCACGTGAGCTCACAGAGCCCTCACCATGAATAGTTGTGTACCCCACAACAACAGGTTGTTCAATCATGCCACAGACATATCTGGTCTTATCAAGACGACCTATTCTGGGCAGACAATTCTTCTTGGTAGGTGGGGGGGGGGACACTGGAGGAGGTGGGGGAGGGGAGGGGGAGGGGTCAACTTCCTTGCCCTTGGATGATGAGGCCTTCTTGCCCCGACTCTTCCTGTTCCCGCTCCTCTTAACCTTCTCCTCCTTACATTCCTTGGTCACATGCCCCTCCTCATGGCAGTTGAAGCACCTGACCACCTTCTCCTTATCACAGCTCTTAAACGTGTGCCCAACCTCGTGGCAGTTATTGCACCTGAGTGCTTGTTTGCACTTATATGCTATATGCCCGATCTCGCTGTAATTCCTGTATCTCCTAGTATACTTCCTAGATGGCACGATGGTGGCTTGGGTCTGGTTAAGGGATGCTTCCATCATCCTGCAATACTCCTCATCCCTCGATTCTCCTGCATTCTCCCTTCGATTCCGGCTCATCGTCCGGTCGGAAAATCCCTTGCGGGCGGTGTCGTCCACTGTCTCCGGCGATAGAGCAGGTAGGGGGAGTATGGGGGGGGGTGCCTTGGGTCTCAGTTGCCGTACATGACAAGTGACCGGTAAAGTGATCAGACCTGTCGCACAGCAAACATAGCCTCCGGGTATGAGAGCAAGCATTACCTCTAACACCAGGGCAGTTAATCATGCCACACTCATGGTCTTTAGACAAATGCGACCCTAAACAAAACCGGCACCGGGAGGGAAAGGCGCATGTAACCTGCATGTGTCCAACCTGGAGACACTTCTGGCATACCACCGGGGGGCGGTGCTCCATAAAAATCCTCACTGGGCTGGGGCGACCCCTCAAGCAAATTGTGCCTCTGGTCAGTGCCTGCAGAATGGCATCGTTCTTCTCAACCACAAACCTGATCCCACAGGTAGCGGCATTGTTTTGTCTTAAGGCCTTGGCCGATCCCAACAAGGGTGGCCGCCCGGCAGTGTTGACACCCGGGTTGGACTGCTCGATGTCAAGGCACAGACCATCATAAGCCTTGTCTCCAGTCCAGGACTCCACCTTCCAAACAGATCCATGACCGGTGTCTGCCAAGGGGACCTGTCCAACCCGAATGGTGATCTTGTCCATGTCGCGTTGGAACTCGAAATCCGGAATGGCCAGCTCTTTGAGGAGGATCATCCTTATCCGTTCCAACTGTCCGCTGATTTGGCCGACCTCATGCTGTGCAAGTGTCATGAAGATACAGCCAATGGGGGTCCGGAACACTGCCTCCTTAATGTATGGGACTGTCCCCACAACCCTGCCCTTGTTGGACAGGAGAATATTGATGCGAGACCGGATGGTCTCAGTCGTAATACCGTCTGGTAGCTCAACTGACTTCCTGTTCAGGAACCTGATGGTGAGCCCACGGCTTTTGGCCTTGGGGGTGGGCGAGGAGGAAGGGGGTGCAGGCATCTTGCTGTCACCCCGGTCGAACCTAGTGTTAGCCAGGTAACTTTTCTTTCCTACCACAGTCTTCCAGGCACCAGGTACTGCTGCTGCTGGTCCCTCGGGGAGGCATGGTTCCTCATCAGTCGTGGGTGTCTCAACCACCTTGGGCTTCGTAGACGTGACCAATCTAGGTTTGGCCTTCGCCTTCTTGTCAGTCTGGGGGGTGGGGGTAACCGATAATCCACCATCACTATCTGAGCTGGAAGAGCTCGAGGAGCTGCCAATCGCAGGTAATGGGAGGGCCACCTCCACAGGCTTCACCTTCTCCTTCTTGGGCTTTGTGCAATTGGCCGACAGGTGACCCCTTGCCTTGCAATTGAAGCATTGCCTCTTCTCCTTATTGTCAGCCTCGGAAGGGGCCGAGGAGGGCGTGGCTCTGGTGGCATCAGGTGCCATGTGCCTATTTGCCACTGTAGCCCAAGACACTTTCTTAGCAGCAGGAGCGGCCGCAGCCGACTGCCTACTCACAGATGGAGTGGTCTTCACGGGAGGGGGGGGAGGGGCAGGGGAGTTCCTTGTCAGCCCAGTCCTTACTCGAACTGCCTCTTCCAGTCTCCTGTTCTCTTCTTCCAACTCGAAAACCCTACTCCTCAGGCTCCTGTACAACAACTTGTACTCATCCAACATCTGAAAGATAGTCTTTATATCCTTCGTCACATCACC
Organism: Tuber aestivum; assembly: GCA_900010015.1. NCBI lineage: Eukaryota > Fungi > Ascomycota > Pezizomycetes > Pezizales > Tuberaceae > Tuber > Tuber aestivum. The sequence continues at coordinate 250,353 of LN891135.1, read as the reverse complement.
AAGGTTATCATATCCTTCCTTGCCGCCAAACAGTACTCTTCTAACTTCCTCATCCTGGTAATCCGACTCCGAACTCGAATCAGAACTATCGTCCGAGGGACTAGGAGCATCACCGGTGCAAGGGATAGCAGCTGGTGTTCCTATTTCATCAAGGACTTCGAGAATAAAGTCCCACGACACCACCGACCCCGAACGTTGTGAGGGGGGGGCATACAATCCCTCATCCAACCTCCTCATATCGTCATCAACTGCATCAAGTTGTCTTATCGCATCCAGTGCCCTCGCGATTCGTGCATCGGCGGACTCAGGTTGCGTAGGAGGTTGTGCCACAATAGGCGAACTGGATCGAACCGGAGAGGAAGGGACCGCCTCGGAGTCCACTCACTTGCTGTCTCCCAATCCCGTAGCCTCGGTATTTTTGTTACCACCCATGTCCATGGGCGTGTCCCTAGCAATCACCTCCGAAGAGGGAGGCATATCAGCGGTAGCCAAAGGAGGGGAACTTGCCACATCCGTCGACTCAATAGTAGAAGCTGGGTATGGAACCAGCTTAAGTCCAGGGGCAGTCTGCTGCCTGATCTCACCCAAGGTCATCTGTTCTCGGGGGACCACCATCATCTTCCTCCCTTCCTTGGTCGGCACCCCTTTGGTAGGAGTGAGCACCGAACCTGAACTCCCACTAGACACAGATATCAGTGTAGAGTCAGGCGATGGGGATCGTCCACGTCGTTTTCGTTCCACAAATGGGGGCGGCGTGGGTCGGTAGTCAGAGTCTGAACTGGCATTGAGTCCAAACTTGCCTTTCTTGTAAATTTTCTCATGCCCAGAAGACAGTGACATCGTGTCCAACAGGGCGGGGGTGGAGTGACTCCTGTGGGTCAGAGGCGCCAATGTTTCCGGCGCCATTCTTTCCACTGCTAATCGAGACAGGATTTGCCTCGGGGGGGTAGATGCCCAACTGGAGGCCTCTCTAGTCGCAGGAGTGCCGTCCTCAGGAGGGTTGGTAGCTGAAGACTCTGGGATCACCGCTTGTGAATCCCCAGGAGTCAAGTTGCTGTGGGACGGTGTGAATTCCGATCCCCCATCAGGATTGTGTTGGTCGAAAAGTCCGGTAGTCGAAGCGAGGTCGAGGCCACATCCAACCACACAACCCCTGCCCACCATGTAACCTTCCACTAAACACCCCACCTCTTTCATCGTGACAGGCTTGGCATTGCCGACCATGGCCCTCACATCATTATCAAACGCCTCGTTGACAGCGTTGACACAACCGTATTCATGATCGAACCAGAGGAACCCATAGTCACCTGGCGGTGCACGGTAGGACCGTGTCTTAATTTCGATGAGGCCGTGGCGGTGTCTCACAGTCTCGTGGACCGGAACTGCGACATCGTGGATAGCCGAGGACGAGTCCAAGGCAAAGGGGGAAGGCTCAGTGTCCGAAATCATAGACGATGTAACCTCAAACGATAAGGCCGAAGCCTGAGGAGAATGAGAGGGAGACGACATGTCTGCCCGCCCGACTGCACCAGGGATTACCGGGCTTAAACCATGGATATCTCGCCCAAAGTGCCTTCGAGGCTAGGTAGCGCACACCAACTCGACCCTAAGCGAGGGGAGGAGGGAAGTATCTGCTTCAAGTGTGGTGAAACAAAATAAACAAACAAAGTGCAAAATAAATAACAGAGCCGAAAAGCTTCAAAGAGGTAAAGGAATATCCCTGGAACGTAAAAAAGGGTGTCCGAATTCAATCTAAGTTTATTTATACTCGTCGCGCCAAAACATGGCTTATGATCGAGCGCCCCCCCGACAGGAGCTTAACGCCGGTCGGGATCCACCGCTGGGACTTGGGCCCTGCTACCCCCGCAAAATACAGGCAACTAAATACAAGATACTGATCCTCTGGCCCCATACCGGTAACCACTCCAGTGAGCGAGCACCAACACTAAAGCTAAAGTACAAGCCCATCAACAGTGGAGCACCCACCCGTCCCACCTAGCCAGGCCACGGGAATCCCAGCACAATCAAAAAATCACTACTATCGGCAGTCCGATCTCGCGCCAAAAATCCTCATAAAAATCATAACAAAGTAAATCCACCATCATCAACCCCACCCGGCACCCAAGAAAATGTTCCAGCACTGTCCCTCAAAAGGGCCATGACAGAGGGGTGGTACAAAGCCAGTCTCCCCTAAGCAATCAGTCGAGGCAGGCATGAAGCCCACCCCTTGCACCGTAATAGCCAACCAGGGACACCCCTAGGGCAATATCCTCATAGGTATCCCAACCTATGTAGAGCCAACCATGTCCACCTCTTCTTCATGTTCCTCCGCATCCTCAAACTCTTGGGTAGCTGGACGGGGGCGAGAAGGGCAAACAGATGAGTGGGATTCATGTGGGCCATCACAGTTCACACACCTGGGCGTAGTATGACTGCAGGGACGGCCTCGAAGGCGACAGGTAGCGGTGGGGCAGGAGTGATCCCCAGTAGAGTGAGGGAGGAGGCACCAGCGGCAGGAGGCAGGCAGGATGCATTTGATGCTGTGGTGGCCAAACTTGTGACAGTTTGCACACTGGGTGTATTTGTTGAAGCGTAGACAGCGCTCGGTACGGTAGGTATTACAGAAGGCTGAGAGGAGTTTGCCAATGAAAGAGGGAGCCTTGGGTCCAGTGATGGAAATAACCACGGTCGAGGAGAGTTTGCCGATGCGTGCTAAATCAGAGGTAAGCCACCTAGGCTGTTCAGTAAGAGACAAGCCTGAGTTGAATGTAGTGAGTTCTTGGGCAAGAGACACCAGAGAGGTAGAGGTAGCAATGCCATGTACCAGAAGCTGGGTGGCAGGAGTGTCGAGGTGGACGGTAGAGGCACCAGGAATGAGGTGCAAGAAGGTGCCAACTTTACTGTTGACAGTGGTTGCTCTAACGGTATCCATAGTGGTAAGGGTAACATGTCCATCCCGGAGGGAGATAGACTGGATGAGAGTGGAGGCCAGGGCCTTGTTGATGCTGTCGCGTAGCTGTACAGCAGTAGATGTAAGGGGGGCAGCGTCTCTTTTGATGATGAGCCGACGCTCGCGCATGGTAAGGCCCTTTTTCTTTTCGGTAAGGGGCTTAACCGAGGTGGAGGAGGGTTTGGCTGGCTTGGGGCCAGGCTTTGTAGGTTTCTGGGAGGGCTTCCTTGCTCTCCTAGTAACGGTAGCCCAAGAAGGAGGGGCTGCCAGGCCAGGAGGTTGGGCATGGGGAAGGGTAGGAGGTGGAGGAGGAACAGAGGGTTGCTCTGTGGTAGAGGTAGTAGGAGGTGCCGGCGGGGCAGTGGTAGGAGCAGGCTGAGAGGGGATGGAGGCGCGAAGGTCATCCAGTTCCTCAGTAAGGGCGGTGATGTGCTCGGTTAGCCCATCGGTCGCCTTCCTGTAGTCTTCGTGCAAAACTTGCATCATGTGGATAAGGATGGGAAAGGCTTTTCCAAATGTGAGTGGTGACTCAATGTGTTCTGCCTCTGCCAGATCTTCAAACATCTTCATGAAGGCGCCATTACAGCTCCCATCAAAGTCATCTGCTGAATATCGTGGTAAAGAAGTGGTGGTGCCGCTGCGTGGGCGTTTAAGCGAGGGGGGGCCCTGAGCCCGGAAGATAGGTGATAAGCGACCCTGCCCACAAAACTGTGAGCCCCCGTCAGGCTGGGTAGGAGGTTGCGGAACGAGAGG
>LN891135.1:199164-246630 GCA_900010015.1 Tuber aestivum | reverse complement strand
GGGTGAAGACCCCATGATGAGAGGGATGAAGGGAAACTTTGACCCCGGTCGGGCCAAAGAAAGGTATCGTGGTGGATAAGATAATTCCCTGGAACGTAAGAAAGGGTGTCCGAATTCAATCTAAGTTTATTTATCCTAGTCGCGCCAAAACATGGCTTATGATCTAGCTAACATCCCTCATAACCCATGAATCATAACAAAATCACTACCACGGCAGTCCGTCTCGCAACCCTCCACCCAAACACAAATCCAAAAATCACTACCAACAGGCTCACGGGCGCTCAGACTGCAAGCAGCCTCCCGGATTAACGTGTCTTCCTGTCCCGCAAATCCTATCCATCACCAACACCGCCATCAGCAATTTCAGTCTCCACATACTCAACAAAGGAAAGATACAATCTATCCCAACACCGTGTCGTATTCCTCCAATGACCCGAAATATCAACAAACGTGCCATCACAAAAATAACAGCGGGGACTCTTAACAAACTCGTAACCCCTTGCCCAGGCCAACACACTAGACACCTGCTCACCAAACTCCATGTCCCTCCATCTTCCAAAAGCCCGAACCCAGTACAAACTCATACAGCGATCCAGACACGGCGGGGAGTCGGCGAAGTGCCGGACGAAGGCTTCTCGTCGCGAGCGGGGCCCCGAGGCACTGGTGACAGCGTTATTGCAACCACGGCAAACTGTGTCGTCCTCGGGGATAAAAAACCACTTATTGCCCCCGATCCTCGCAGTAGGCAACCGACAGTAACCATATTCGTGGGTTGTGGAGCATCTAACACACTCCGACCCGTTCTCCTTGACGATTAGTTTCCCGTCCCGCTCCACCAAGAGTGTCCCATCAAACGGATTCCCGGCAACCACCAGCTCGCCATCCACCACAGTAACACTCTTCGGGATTCCCAGTCCCAACCACCGGTGTCCCCTCCACCATTGTTGCCACTCCCTGACTTTCCCGTCTTTAAACAACGTATCTGCCGAGGGTCGGTCCCGAAGGTAGCGCATGGTTTTGATCCAATGATCCCGATCGTCACGACCAGGGCAATCATCATGTCCCACCAGTCCAGTGCCGCTTCGTACCCGTATCAGGACATATGCATCCAGCCTGGTAAGCCCTCTCAGGTGTCGCGGCGCGGCGGGTGCTCGCTCGTAGTAGCTATGGCCTTGTGCACCGTGCCACTCTGCTCATTCGTGTCGGCGCAACTCCCCCGCCATCGCCGCATGTCCGATGCCGAAGCTAACACCTTCCCAGTCAGCGGGTTTCAGCTCGCGGGACACACAATTTTTGGCCTTAAAGTCGACCAGCTCATTCCCGGCAACGCCAGTATGCCCTGGGACCCACTCGCAGTGTACCTTCCCGCACCCGTTCAGCAGCGGGACAAGTACTTCCCAGGCCTCAGCCGAGTCGCCCTCAGGGAACATGTTCTCAATCAACATCAGCGCAGGGACACAATCCAAAAAAAAATGAGCGTTAGTCCCGGGGTGAACCTCCTTCAGGTATCTCAAGGCCCCAATGACCGCAAACAGCTCACATTCCACAATGCTCCATGATGGAGGCACTGCCTGTCCCATCACACGCGCTACCCCTTGATGGTATACAGCCCATGCAGTACCGGCCATGCCTGAGTGTTTGGACCCATCAGTGTACACCACCACCCCCGGTGAGTTCATGAGGCCAGCAATCTTGCCGTTATGTTGGGCAGTGATCACATCCTTGCCCTTCCCGATAACAACTGTAGGCCGCTCCCGTAACTCGACGTCCGACGTCTGTCGTTGTGCCACCATGCCTTCCTCCTTCCAGGTCCGCCTGATGTGCCCGAACCAAGGGTGGCCAGCACAATGCTGAAGGTTGATGAACCGGCTGTAGCATCGCCGCTGGAGGTATCGTCCCTGTATATGAGCAGGTGGCACACCAAACTCGGCCAACAAGATATTGTTAGCCAGCTTAAAGGGGGTACGGAACACGGAACGGAGGCAGTTGTTGACGTGGACCTGAATCTGTTTCACATACGACTTATAGTTGGTTACAAATTCAAGTCCGTAGTAGACGGTCGGGAGGTAGGCTGCTTGCACCAAACGGTAAGTTTCCCACGCCCCAATTCCACACACACCACCATATCGCCGTCCCAACGCCATCACCCTCCTTCTCACATCCAAACCCCTATCCAACCAATACCTCATATGAGCTGAAAAATTAAGGAAAACATTAAACCTATACCCAAGTACCCTCAGATCCTCAGATGGTTCAACCAATTCTCCCATCAGTTCCATCCCGTCCCAAGCCCTATCCCCAAACCCAATCCACTGGGTCTTGAGGGCACTGAAACCCATACCACGAGCCCTTGCCACCCTGTCGAGGTCCGAGAATAGTTCCTCAGCATGTCCTTGGGCGGCCCTTTGACTCCCAGCAGCCACTAGGACCACCCCGTCATCCACGTAGGACACCACCACATGTCGCACACCCGGAGTGTATCGCAACCTAGGTGAGAAAATATCGGCCACATATGCACCAAACAAAAACGGGGACAGGGGAGACCCCTGTGGGATACCTTTGCTCATGTGGTATCTCCTAGAAACCAGCCCGTTAAATCGGAACCGAACTGTCCGGTTAGCACACCACCGCCGTATCCAGCGACACAGGGCGATGGTGCAGCCTCTTGCCATCAAAAAATCGGAAAGAAGGTCTATATTAATGTTATCAAACCCTCCTTCCACATCCACCGACAGCATCATCCTGTGGTAGCCTTCATTGTGCTTAAGGAACTCAAACACCACTGCCATGGCATCGTGGACCCCCCGCTTCCGTCGCGAGCCGAACTGGGTGTCACCCAACTCCAGGCACTGTGCCAGCCTGATGAGAATCACCCGTTCCGCTACTTTGGCTATGACTGGTAACAGGTGGATCATCCTCCATGCCTTGACCACATCGTATCGTGGTTTGCCAACCTTGGAGATGAGCACAACCTCGGCCTCATGCCAGTCCTGGACATCATATCTCAGTCCATGGTCCAGCATCCGCCTCATGTCTTCAGGACACCCTCTCTTCCAAAATCTCAAAAAAGGGTACCCCATGTCATCCAACCCCGGACCTGTGTTGGTGGGCGATCTCTGCAGTGCCAATTCCATTTCCCGGGCAGATTCCAGAGCCACTTCAATGGGGGCCCATTCCGGCTGCTCCCCTGGTTCCAGTTGTGCCGCGATGGCATCCGAGATATCCTCATGTGTTGCCGCAATCGCGCCATCAGATAGCTCCATAGCCGGCAGCGTCCTTCTGGCGTCCAAACATCGTACCATGTTAAACACTGCAGGGTCCTCGGCCCGGCTTAGCTGTCCACAGATGTACTCAAACCGCGCCCGAACGACCGACGCCCTGTACACACACCTTGCCAACCGATAGTCAGTATTGTACTCAGCGTTCCGCCGCCCAAACCGCCTCAATCTTTGGACATCCTGTCGTATTCGTTCCAGTTCAGGTGTCCACCATCGGCACGGAATCCTAGTGGGTGGCGGTCTAGGTAGTGCATCGACAATCCCTCGGGTCGCAGCCCAAAGCTTGTCGTCCGGCACCCCTTTCAGAGCCCCCAGTTCCATAGCGACCTTCTCCCAACAAACTTTTTTCCATGCTGGGCGTGTCCTAATAATGTCAGTGGGTGCCGTCACATCCAACTTAACCAGCTGTCCCATATGTTCACACCCAACAATGTCGCTGTACCGATGTCGGATCGAGTTTGCATAATGTATGCACAGGTCAATCCTCGAGATGTTGCGGAAGGTAGGCCCAGCAGGGAAGGTCATGTTATACCCGTTATCCTGCATCCACTTCATCAACCATCTGCCCCTGTGGTTTTGGCCATTGGGGTCCCAGTAGGGGTCTCGGGCGTTCCAATCACCCACTAACACATCACACCCCGCCAGCTTCCCCAACTCTTCGCAAAACATGTCCTTGCCATCCTTGGGTGGGAGGTAAACACCAGCAAGCTTCCTCTCCACCCCACCATCATAACATCGCACCAAAGAAAAACATCTCTCATGCCCCATAACATCAAAAAGCCCGCACAAAGCCGAGCGCACAAAAACCTCAACGCCTGAACCCTTAACAAATGAAAATAAATCCCACCTGTTAGCTTCATGTGGCACATGCAAACCATCCGCATCAACCGGTGGTTCCAAAACAAAAAACAAATCAACATAAGAAAACAACTCAAACGCCGCTTCCCGATTCCCCACCCCCTTCCCAACGTTTAATACAAGGGTCATAAAATGCATTAATAATGGAATGAGGCCGGAGCCTCTGCGGAACCACTTGAGCTCACCGAGCCCTCACCATGAGTAGTCGTATACCCAACGACAATGGGGTTATCAAGCATGCCACTCACATACTTGTTCTGGGCAAGCCTCCCAATCCGTGGCAGACCATTCTTCTTAGTGGGTGGCGGGGGGGACACGTGAAGGGGGTGGGGGAGGGGAGGGGGAGGGGGTCAACTTCCTTGCCCTTGGATGACGAGGCCTTCTTGGCACGTCTCTCCTCCTCACAATCCTTCCTCAAGTGTCCTTCCTGGCGGCAGTTATAGCACTTCCTTGCCACCCTATCATTCTCGCAGTTGTGGAACACATGTCCCACCTCGTAGCAGTTGCTACATCTCAGTGCTTTCTTGCACTCGAAACCCATGTGCCCAATCTTGCCACATTTCCTGCACTTCCCGGTAAACTTACCCGACGGCACGATAGCAGCTTGTGCCTCAGAAGCCTCCAACTCCTTGCAGTATTCCTCATCTCTTGATTCACCTGCAGTCTCCCTTCGATTCCTCCTCATCACCCGATCGGAAAAGCCTTTGCGACTAGTGTCGTCGACAGTCTCTGGTGACGGAGTGCCTGGCGGAAGTGTGGGCGGGGTGCCGCGGGTCTCGGTGGCGGTGCAGGATAGGTGACCCGTGAAGTGGTCCGACCTATCACACAACAAACAAAGCCTTCGGGTGTGGGAACAAGCGTTCCCTTTAACCCCTGGGCAGTTAATCATGCCACACTCATGGTCCTTAGACAGGTGTGACCCCAAACAAAACCGACATCGGGAGGGGAAGGCACAGGTAACCTGCATATGTCCGACCTGGAGACATCTCTGGCACACCACCGGGGGGCGATGTTCCATGAAGATTCTCTCAGGCCTAGGGCGGCCCCTCAAACAGACAGTGCCCTTAGCCAGGGCTGCCAGAATGGCATCATTCTTCTCCACCACAAACCTGATCCCACATGTAGAGGCATTCATCTGTCTCATGGCCTTGGCGGATCCCAGCATAGCAGGTCGCCCAGCAGTGTTTACACCAGGGTTTGATTGTTCCAGGTCTAGGCGGAGGCCATCATAGGCCTTGTCTCCAGTCCAGGATTCCACTTTCCAAATGGAGCCATGACCAGTGTCCGCCAAAGGCACTTGACCCACACGAATGGTGATCTTGTCCATGTCGTGTTGGAACTCGAAGTCCGGAATGGCCAGTTCCTTAAGGAGGATTATCCTGATCCGCTCCAACTGTCCGCTAATCTGGCCGACCTCATGCTGCGCAAGCATCATGAAGATACAGCCAATGGGGGTCCGGAACACCGCCTCCCTAATGTACGGGACTGTCCCTGCCACTCTGCCCTTGTTGGACAGGAGGATGTTGATGCGAGACCGGATGGTCTTCGTCGTGACGCCGTCTGGTAGCTCAACCGACTTTCTGTTTAAGAACCTAATGGTGAGGCCACGGCTCTTGGCCTTGGGGGTCGGTGACCAGGATGGGGGGGCAGGCACCTTGCTGTCACCCCTGTCGAACCTGGTGTTAGCAAGGTAGCTCTTCTTACCCACCACAGTCTTCCATGCCCCAGGTACTGCTGCTGCTGGCCCTTCAGGGAGGGTCGGTTCCTCAGCCGTCGAGGGTGTTTCGGTCACCGGCGCTTTCTTCATCTGGACCAGTTTAGGCTTGGTCCGGGCCTTGGTGTCAGCCTTGGGGGTGGGGGCAACAGATACTCCACCATCACTGCCCGAGCTGGAGGAGCTTGACGTGCTAACCCCCGCTGGTAGCGGAAGGGCTACCTCTACCGGCTTCTTCTTCTCCTTCTTGGGCTTCGTACATTTCTTCTCAATGTGCCCAACCACCTTGCAGCGGTAACACCTCTTCTCCTTATCGTCAGCCTTGGAAGGGGCCGAGGAGGGCGCGGCCCTGGTGGCATCAGGTGCCATGTGCCTATTAACCACCGTGGCCCAAGACACCTTTTTAGCAGTAGGAGCATCCACAGCTGACTCCTTACTCTCTGATGGAGTGCTTCTTGCACGGGGGAGGGGGGGGAGGGGGAGGAGGGGTAGGGGAAGCTGCCACATATTTGGTCTTATGCTTAACCGTCTCTCTCAGGTTCCTATTCTCCTCTTCCAGTTCAAATACCCAGCTCCTCAAAGACCTATACAGTATCCGAGATGTATCTAACATCTGGAACACTTCTTCCATATCCTTGGCAACTTCCTCGAAGCTACCATATCCTTTCTTCCCATCAAACAACAACCGCCGAACCTCCTCACCTTCGTAGTCCGATTCGGAACTTGAGTCCGAACTATCCTCCGGGGGGCTAGGGGCATCTCCAGTGCACGGGATAGCCGCAGGGGTCCCTATTTCGTCAAGTACCCCAAGAATCAAGTCCCGGGATACCACCGATTCCGAGCGTCTGGAGGGGGGGGCATACAAATCTTCATCCACCCTCCTCATTGCCTCATCCGCGCTATCCAACTGCCTCATGGCATCCTGTGCCCTTGCCACCTGTGCGTCCATAGACTCCTGCTGGGTGGGGGGTTGTGCCACAATAGGTGAGCTGGACCGAACCGGGGAGGAGGGAATTGCTTCAATATCAACCCACTTACTGTCTCCCAGTCCTGTAGCCTCGGTATTCTTATCACCTCCCATGTCCATAGGGGTGTCTCTAATAATCACCTCCGAAGAGGGAAGCACATCAGCAGTAGCCAAAGGGGGGGAACCTTCCGTATCCGATGACTCGATAGTAGATGGCGGGTATGGGACCTGCTTGAATCCCGGGGCTGTCTGTTGTCTGATTTCCTCCAAGGTCCGTTGTCCCTTGGGAATCAACACTATCTTCCTCCCTTCCTTGGTCGGTACTCCCTTAGTAGGAGTGAGAACCGAACCCGAACTGCCACTGGACACGGATACCAATGTGGGGTCAGGGGAGGGGGATCGTCCATGTCGTTTTCGTTCCACAACTGGGGGCGGCGTGGGTTCGTAATTGGGGTCCGACATAGCATTGAGGTCGAATGTTCCTCTCTTATAAAGTGCCACATGGCCCGACGACAGCGATGCCTCCAGAGAGGGAGTGGAGTGGACCCTACCAGCCAACGGGGCCAAAGTTTCGGGTGCCATTGTTTCCACAACAGACCTCAACATGATCTGTCTCGGGGGGGTAGATGCCCAGCTGGATGCCTCCACGGTGGCAGAGGGGTCACTTTCCAGAGGGGCGGGAGCGAGGGACTCTGGGATCACCGCTTGTGAGTCACCAGGAGCCGAGGAGTCGTGGGACGGTGTGAATTCCGATCCCCCATCAGGATTGTATCGGTCGAAGAATCCAGTAGTCGAAGCGAGGTCCAAGCCACACCCAGCCACACAACCCCTACCAAACAACCAACCCTTCACCAAACATTCCACATCTTTCATCGTGACAGGCTTGGCAGCAATAACCATAGCCCTCACCTCATCATCAAACGTCTCATTAACCGCGTTGACGCAACCGTAGTCGTGATCGAACGAGCGGAACTTGTAGTCACCTCCCGGAGCCCGGTATGACCGGATCTCAAAGGGAACAAGGGCGCGGTGGTGTTTCACCTTATCATGTGGTGGGACCGCGACGTCGAGGATAACCGAGGGCGTACCCAAGGAGAAGGAGGAAGGTCCCGCATCCGTAAGCATGGACGAGGAAACCTCAAATGACAAGGCCGAAGCCTGAGGAGAATGGGAGGGAGACGACATGTCTGCCCGCCCGACTGCACCTGGGATTACCAGGCTTAAACCACGGATATCTCGCCCAAAGTGCCTTCGAGGCTAGGTAGCGCACACCAACTCGACCCTAAGCGAGGGGAGGGGAAAGTATTTGCTTCAAGTGTGGTGAAACAAAATAAACAAACAAAGTGCGAAATAAATAACCGAGCTGAAAAGCTTCAAAGAGGTAAAGGAATATCCCGGGAATGTAAGAAAGGGTGTCCGAAGGAGATTACCAGATTGCGTAAAGAAAGTAAAATATAAAGGGGCACACCCCTTTATATACTAAGGAAATCCTCCATGATCACTAATACAAAAGAAGGTTCTTGATGTCACGTGCAGCCGCGATTTTTCTGTCATGTTCTACTATCTTCCGTTGCGCGGCAATACATCCCAATCACCTATACGAAGGAAATCCAACTATGCAACCAAGAAAACCCCAATCAGTATATGCAATGAAAGACCCATGTACATTCCATCTCCATCGTCGGGTGGCCGTAACACCTGGTTGCAGCCTGGCCGCCGTCTCATTCTGCTCTCCTTCTTCCTCATTCGGGATCTGCTAGCACCATACTTCCCAGGTACTCAGCTGCCCTCCTTGCCTCACTCCTCTGCTGGTATCTTACTGCTGGGCTGGTACCTCCTCTGCCTTGCGGCCTTAGCTGCTTCCTCCTTTGGCTCTGACTCTCTTCATCGTGGCTTTGCCTCCTGGGAGTCATCCACACCTCAGCTGGCACCTTACTGCCTGGTACTCTGTCTTCTGGTGGGCATGGGGCTACTTCTGGCTTGCGACACGGCCTGACTTGTTATCCTCTCCTTGGTTCTGGTGCTTCCTCCCTCAGCCTTTTGCATCTGTGAATGTTCGTCCTCTGTTCCTTTTCACCATTTGGCTGCTCTTTCTTCTCCTGCTCCATACCAGGGTAGGAGGGGTGTGCCGGGGTGGCTGGGGTTTGGGTTATGATGGTTAAGGTATGGGGGTGGGAGAGTGTGGACAACACCGTTTCTCCTTTCTGGGACTCAGGAATTGTAGGGAGTCTAATCAGGTCTCACTGTCGGGTTGGGGGTTTTCCTTATTGCTGCGCATCTCAGGAGGTTTTAGGTTCGCTGTATTCAGCTCCATTACTAGAGGTCTGGGTTTTTTACCCCAGAAGGTTTTCTCCAGGTGGCTTCTTGCGGCTGGGTGGACTGTAGTTGGAGGGTTTTTATCGCCATGCCATGAGGTGAATGCGTTCTTTGTACCCTATTTAATTAAAAATGAAATGAATAAAAAAAAAGAAAAAAGTAGATTCAGATTTCTTAAAAGTATAACAGTAGTACTGATGTTTAGTAATAATTGATAGTATAGCATTCCTGACAGTATAAGGGAGTTTAGGTACTTACCGGAATAGAGTTTAGCAGCTTCCGTAACTGTATCAGTACTAAAATATATTGTAGGATTTCCAGGTAGTAGATCCAATAGCATATCATTGATGTTGGAAATAGCAATATTATAGGATGCTAAAATTGCTCTTCTAGTAAGATATTCAGATATAGTTACTCCACTCTTGAGATTACTATAGACACTACTAATAAGTTCCTCAATTGTATTGTTTGAAAGTTGTAGTACCTTTGGTAAAGGTCTTTGATTAATAGCAGAATAGTCTATCTGCTTTTCTCCAACTGCTAGGATGAATACAGAATACCCTATTGTATTTTTCTGTTGTTCTGATAATAGATGGCCTCTTAAAAGTTGATAGTTTTTTTTGAAGATGAAGGGTAACAATAGAGAACCAAAGATAGGATCTTTTTAGAGTAGAGACAACAATCTGGGCCTGAGATTCTTGTGGAACTACTGGTAAGCACTGTCTAAAGTCTCTATTAAAAAGAAGAGTTAATCTACCAAATGGTTGAGAAGAACCTCTTGGCCATATTTTCTCAAAAGTATCATCTTCTTTAGCATGTCTGCAGCTTGTACAAGTTCTTATTTAGATAGATTGCAGACTCAGAATAGAAGCAAAAAAGATAAAAAATTTATCTTAAGAGGCAGTGAAGACTATAAGGTAAACAGAATACTGGCCAGATGTTAAGAATCCTACCAGGTGCTACTACTGATAAACTTCTCCCCTTTACCACCCAGCTACAGATGAAACTACAGGGTGATAGCTATCGGTTAACCAGTGAACAACGCCGCCTCAGCTATACTATCGTTCTCCTTCATCGCTGCGCCTTTATACAAATCCAATACTGTGTCACCTCCGAGTGCATTGACTTCGAAAATGTGGATGTACTTCTTGCTGAACTGGAGAAAGCCTTTGGTGATCCTAACAGGATCCAAACAGCAGAATGTACCTTGAGGAGCCTTCAGCAAAAGAACTGGCTCTTCGTAGAATACCTCGCTGACTTCCAATGTCTGGCTGTTGACACCCACTGGAACAATCCTGCCAAGTACACCTTCATCTGCCAGGGCCTCAGCACTAAACTGAAGGATGCCCTGGTACATGTTTTCCCAGTCACAGAATTCCTGAATGACTATCTCTCCCTCTTCAAGTAGCTGGACAACAACGTTCATGCTCGATCTGCTAAAAAGAAAGGTTCCTCGTCGTCCTCTTGGAGGACAACCACTCCCACCGCCCCTCCTCCTCCCACCTCCACTCTGACCCAAGCCTCCATGGCTACCAGTACTGCCTCCAGCCCCATGGACCTCTCTGCAGGTTGTTGAAAGCTCACCACTACCAAACGGCAAGATCGGATCAACAGTGGCCTCTGCCTCTACTGTGGAGGACATAGACATCTGGCTTACACTTGTCCTAACAAGGGACCCCACTCCATGCATGGTGCTAGCACCCATCCTCCTACTGCTCCTGAGGAGCCCCTCCTTGTCCAAGAAGAGTCGGAAAACTAGTGCTCCCATGTGCAGACTCTGGCACTAACATGGAACATGTTAAGTCTTCTCCTTGTTTAGTTATTTCTAGTTTATCTCTGGACGAAAGGGAAAATGGAGTTGAGGAAAACCACTTGGTAGTTGCCTGTAATATCATAGACAACCAACACGTATTCTGAACACATGCTCTTATTGACTCTGGAGCAACTGGTTATGCTTTTATGGATATAGACTTTGCTAGCCATCATCACCTCCCCTTGTACCAACTCAAAGAATGTGTGCATCTCTCTGTCATAGATGGAAGACCCATAAGCTCAGGAGCAATCACACATATCACTTGCATTGACCTGAAAATAAATAACCACCTGGAGTCTATTTCCACCTTTATCACTAAGCTCGGTGGCTACCCCCTTATCTTTGGCATCCCTTGGTTGAAACAACATGATGTCACTATCCGCTTCGCCATCTTCGAATCTGACTACTGCCTCACGAACTGTACTCTTGACGTAACTGGCATTCAAGGAATAGAATACGAAATCTCCCATTTCCTCAGAACCTATGCCATTCAGCTTGCACTTAACCACACCATCTGGGAACAACAGGAAGTCAAAGAAATTGTCCCCCCCAAGTACCATGACTTCCTACCTGCATTCTGGGAAAAAGAACAAACCAAACTGCCACCTAGCTGACCAGGAGTGGACCATGAAATACACCTGAAACCCAGCTTCACCTCTCCTTTTGGCCGTCTCTACAACCTGTCCCCACCAGAACTCGCTACCCTAAAAGGATGGATCAATGAAAACCTAGACAAGGCCTTTATTAGCCCTTCCACTTCCGTAGCGGCATCTCCAGTCCTGTTTATCAAAAAGAAAGACGGTACCCTGAGGCTCTGCGTCGACTACCGGGGGCTGAACTAAGGCACTATCAAGGATTGTGGCCTCCTCCCCTTGTTAACCGAAACCTTCATGAACAGTGTGGAGGTCAAAATCTATCCCAAGCTTGACATCCGAGGGGCCTACAACCAGGTCGTCATGAAAAGGAAGGACAGCTGGAAGACTGCCTTCTGCACCCGTTATGGACTCTTTACCTCCAACGTGATGCTGTTTGGCCTCACCAATGCCCCTGCCACCTTCCAAGCCTTCATCAATAATGTCTTATACCAAGGACTTGACAGATTTTGTTTGGCTTACCTTGAAGACATTCTGGTCTACAGCAAGACAGAAGAGGAACATGTTGAATATACATGTTGGGTATTAAAAGCCCTACAGGAAGCCGACCTGGGGCTCAAGTCGCAGAAATGAGAGTTCCATGTCACCCATGTGAAATACCTAGGGTTTATCATCAGCCCTGATGGCATTCAGATGGATAACGCCAAGGTGGAAACAGTCACTACATGGCCTGTACCCGACTGTGTACATGAAGTTTGTACCTTCCTTGGCTTTGGTAACTTCCACCAACAGTTTATCTGCGCCTATTCACGTCTGGCAAGCCCCCTAACTATACTTACTAAGAAGAACCAGTTCTTTGTATGGACTCCCGAATGCCAGAAAGCTTGTGAATAGTTAAAGGAAGCCTTTACCACTGCTCCTGTTCGTAACGATCCTAAGTTATAGAGCTATAGCAACCTAAGTCTACACCCATACATAAGAGAATGAGGTCGGATGGTAGACTAGGCAGGCATCCTGACACATGTCCGAAAGATATTTGATGGTCCAGATATTCCAAAGAACAGAATGTACTTATGGGATAGGTGTACCTAAGTAGTGGAAGTAATGTGACTATGTCCACTACGAACTAAGAATAGGTCGGAAGGCCAGGTGAGTTTACTCTGTCTAGGAGAGTCACGTTATCCTACCATGGAGACTAGTTCATGTCGCCATGAACATACTTACCCTACCTTCGGGACACTATTAGCCTACCTTCTGTCGGAAATGTGCTTGGAGGAATTCCAGGAAATGTTAGGAGTTTTTGTTACGCAATAACGATCAATGAGCACTTGCTTGCGTATTGATCGGAAGGCTACGGGAGGAGCTATAGTACTCTGAACAAGCGGTAACTTGGCAGAATTATTCCTAACAGGTACCTGCGGCCCCAGGATTCGCCCCAGGCATTATGGGCCAAAATGGTTGAAGTTGCTGTCATACTAGTTAAACGGAGTCTATGAAGACTTGTCCATAATACTGTATATGTCGCTGCCGTCTGTCCGACCGGAAGGTGTTCGCAGGGTATATAAGAAGGCCAGCGTGGGAAGGTCAGGTACCTTCTCCAAAAAGAACAGAGTAAAACGGACCAAAACTGATGGAGTTAGCATGGGCTATCCGGAAGGGTCCCCAGAGTAGTCCTGGGTAGTGCCAGAGACATCTGGGAAGGTTTTACACCAATCAAGCCTACACGTGCCTCTTTGCCGTAGGCTCTTTGTGGATTGTTTGAAGACTCTAATAGCATGATACTTATCATAGTGAGTGGTGTGCTGGGGGTAAGGGACCATGGGCAGTGCCCATGGGTCCCACCGCCACCACAGCTCTCTGTAGGAGGATCGTAGACCTTCTTAGTTCGCAGTCAAGATAGATAGAACTTAACCAGAAGACAGCTGATGTCAAGGAGTGCTTGCATGGATCATAGCACATGGGAAGAGAGTCATTGAGTTAGTTTTCCTAGGCGTCTCGACAGTTAGCCACTGGCGAGTCACCGATGCCCAGAAGTGCTTACTCCGGCAGGTGTATTGGTAAACACCTCGCAGGAACTGATATGCATGTAGGAGATTTCTACTTGAGTGCGCTGACATCTAAGGCCCTTTGGGGATATGGTAATGGTGCCGGGCAACCCTTACGGAGAAGGGTATACTCATGTTGGTTGGGGTAACCTGATAGGGGAGTTTTTGGTATAAGTCTGACTACTTAAAGATTATACAAGAACTCTCCTACCCCAACAAAATCAACATCCTCTCGAGAGACTTTAATTGAGATAAGCCTGACCTTAACGATATTAAGTTTTACAATTTACTTTTATTCTTTACACTTTGCAAGAGGTGTGTTCAAGAGATTCGAAGTTTGGTGCGGTTGCATCCTTAGGAACCAGCCACCTGAGGGAGCCCCCGTTACACTGTTCTAGCCTACTTTGACTTCCATAAGGAAGTAGTTATCGAGACCGATGCATCTGACTTCGTTTCAACTGGTGTCATATCCCAAAAAGATAATAGTAGGTGTCTCTACCTTGTCGCATTGTACTCCTACAAACACAGTCCTGCTGAATGCAACTATGATATCTACAACAAGGAACTCATGGCCGTAGTCAGAGCCTTCAAAGAATGGTGATATTACCTTTATGAAAGACAGGTGACAATCCTAACCAATCATCTCAATCTCAAGTACTTCACTACTAAGAGATTGCTTAACAATGGACAAGCCCGTTGGTCTGAGTGTTTGTCCCAGTTTAACTACCAGATTGAGTACCAGCCCGGGAGGTTGAATGGCATGGCTGATGCATTGACCCATATGTGTCACAAACTGTGACTAAGCAAGGCAGATTTCACATAGCTCGTATTTCCGAGTTATAGGTACGTTGGGATTTCACATGACGTACATTAGTGCGCCATAGGTTATTATGTTTACCTGTTCGTGACTCACAGTTGTGAGTCACACGATGTTATGATTTTCGCACATGACTCACATTTATGAGTCATGGGTTTCGCTCAGGTGACGCGAGTTGCGCACTTGACTTGGTTATTATGGTTTTGATTGGTTTAGGCATGTTGCGCAGCGACTCATAGGAGTCGGCTGATGGATTTCGCATGACTCATAGTTATGAGTCACAAAGTTTGTGTGACGCATAAGTATGAGTCATGCCAGGTGAAGAGCTACTATATAAAGGGTCGCTAGGACCCCTAGTATTAGCTCTTCACACGTTCTTCTTGTTTATTTCCTACCTTTAAGTTATTACCAATAAAACCTACCTTTACGCTCTTTAAGATTTATCTTAAGAAACCCAAGAAGTGTCTTTCCTCTCAGGAGAAAAGATAGAGTCCTAAGCGAGGACTAGGAAGAAAAATATAAAGATAGGCGCGGATACGATAGTAGTCAAGGGACTGGACTATCGGAGTCGCGTAGGCATAGGCCTGAGAGCTATCATCGTTCAAGAAAGGTATCGTTACCTGTCGCTAGATCCTACCCGGTAGGATTCTTAACAATATGCAAAACAAGACACCAGAAGAGGTGGAGGAACGAAAGACTCAGCGGACCCAAGTAGCATCAAAGTCTCAGTTTCTGAGTTTGTTGGGGAATACTACGCTCCCTACCGGAGCGTCCCCCATTGAAGAACTATGGAAAGCGGCCTATAATGCTAACCCGATTCCAAAACAGGTCCATTGTGCCATTGACAAGGGTGACCGACACTTCCGCCTTCTGTCTCTGAATGAGTACAAGTATGATAGAGAAAGACTACTTTACCGGGACCAGATTTATGTTCTCTGACATGACAAGCTACATCTTTAACTAATACAGGACTCCTACGACAGACCTTCAGTTGGACACCCAGGCAGAGCCAAGACTCATGAGCATATATCCCGATGTTATGTTTGGCCGGGCATGAGACAAGATATCGGCCGCTTTGTGGCCAATTGCCATGTCTACCAATGAAGCCAAACCTCCTGACATGCCCTCTTTGGTATCCTGCATCCTCAACTAATACCCGACTACTCCTGGGAACAAGTTTCATTAGACTTTGTCACTGGCCTTCCCTGGAGCCAAGGGAACAACGTTATCCTAGTGGTAGTAGACTGGATGTCTAAAATGTGCCATTTTGTGGCATGTTACACCACTATTGACACCCCTACTCTTGCTGATTGATATCTCTGCCATGTCTGGAAACACCATAGTCTCGCAAAAACAATTACCTCACATCGGAGCCCTCAGTTTACAGCCGACTTCTGAAGCACTGTATGTGAGCAGCTCCAGATTGAACAAAAAATATCTACTGCCTCTCACACCCAGCCAGATGGCCAAACTGAACTAGTTAATGGTATCAAGAAACAGTACCTGAGGGCCTTCGTCAACTACCAACAGGACAACTGGTTCCTCTGACTCCCTATGGCAGAGTTCACGGCCAATAACCATGCCTCAGAGTCTACTGGCTTGTCATCCTTCTTCGCCAACCATGGTTATAACCTCCACATGAACTTCTTAGATATGCCTGACAAAACAAGTGGTGAACACGCGGCAGGGACATTCGTGAATCGCATCAAGGATATCCACGACCACTTGAGAACTGAGATCACCTTTATCTAGGACCGTCAGCAGGAATATGCCGACAAAGGAAGGCTCCTGGCCTCTTAATATTCGGATCGGAGACTGCATTTGGCTAAACACAAGGAACATCCAAACTAAACAGCCTTCCCTGAAACTGGACAACAAACCTTTTGGCCCTTACCTGGTCCTTGCCCAGATTGAGACCCATGCCTATAGGCTAGACCCCCTGCCATCCATGAAGATCTATAACATATTCCATGTGTCCCTGCTGGACCTCGTCTCCCATGACCCCCTTCCGGAGCAGGAGATACTGCCTCTACCACCAGTCAAGGTGGATGGGGAACAGGAGTGGCAGGTGGAGGAGGTCTTGGACGTCAAGTTCGTTAGGAACCAGCTAAGGTACTTGATTCGATAGAAAGGTTATGCGCAGGCCACCTGGAAACCTGCCGACTCGGTCAACAGACCCCAGGCATTAGACAGGTTCTATGAACTCTACCCCCATAAGCCAGTACTCTTACTGGAGTAATGCGCCTCAAGGGACTTTAGTGTTAGAGAGGGGGGCTCATGCATAACCACCTAACCATGGAGCAGGAATAGGTATCGGGTTTTTGGTTGTGTTTATTGGGCTTGAGTTTATTGGTTGCCACGTGGGATTTCATTTGTATTGGGAATGGGATAGGTTACAGCACAACGGAATTTGGTGGAACCTGATAGAAGGATCATGGCTTCACACAATGCCAAGGACTTTCTCTTGTATTAGTGATCAAGCAGGATTTTCTTTGTATAGAAGGGGGTGTGGCTGTAACGGGGGCTCCCTCAGGTAGATGGTTTTTAAGGATGTGACCACACCAAACTTTGAATCTCTCGAACACAACTCTTGCAAAAGTGTAAAGAATAAAAGTAAACAGTAAAACTTAATATCATTAAGCTCAGGCTTATCTCAATTAAGGTCTCTCGAGAGGATGTTGATTGTGTTGAGGTAGGAGAGTTCTTATATAATCTTTAAGTAGTCAGACTTATACCAAAAACTCCCCCATCAGGTTACCCCGACCAATATGAATATGCCCTTCTTCATAAGGGTTGCCTCAACACCAGTACCGCGCCCCCGAAGGGTCTAAGGTATCAGCGCACTCTAGCAGAAATCTCCTATATACACATCAGTTCCTGCGAGGTGTTTACCAATACACTTGCCGGAGTGAAAACTTCTGCGCATCGGTATCTCACCAGTGGCTAACTGTCAAGATGCCTAGGAAAGCTAACTAAATGACTCTCTTCCCATGTGCTATGACCTATGCAAGCTCCTGTAGACATCAGCTGTCTTCCGGTTAAGTTCTATCTTTCTTGATTGTGAACTTAAAAGGTCTATGACGCTCCCGTGGAGAGCTGTAGTAGCGGCGGGACCCGTGGGTGCTACCCATGGTCCCTTACCCCCGACACACCACTCACCATAATAAGTATCATGCTATTAGAGTCCTCAAACAACCCACAAAGAGCCTACGGCAAAGGGGCACGTGTAGGCTTGATTGGCATAAAACCTTCCCAGATGTTTCCGGCACTACCCGGCACTACTCTGGGGACCTTTCCAGGTAGCTCACACTAACTCCGTCAGTTTTGGTCCATTTTACTCTGTTCCTTTTGGAGAAGGTACCTGACCTTCTCACCTTGGCCCTCTTGTATATCCTGTGAACAGCTTCCGGTCGGACGGATGGCAGTGAAGTATACAGTGTTATGGACATGTCTTCATGGACTCCTTTTAACTAGTAAGACGGCAACTCAACCCATTTTGGCCCATGACACCCGGGGCGAACCCTGGGGCCGCAGGTACTTGTTAGAAATAATCCTGCCAAGTTACAGCATGTTCGGAGTACTATAGCCCCTCCCGAAGCCTTCTGATCAATGTGCAAGCAAGTGCCCATCGATCCTCATTGCGTAACAAACAATCCTAACATTTCTTGGAATTCTTCCAAGAACATTTCCGATGGAAGGTAGGGTAATAGTGTCCCAAAGGTAGGGTAAATATGTCCAGGGTGACATGAAACCGGTTTCCATAGTAGGGTAATGTGACTTCTTTAGACAGGGTAAACTCACCCAGCCCTCTGACCTATCCTTATGCCAGAGCAGACATTGTTACGTTACTACTACTACTTAGGTACACCTATTCCTTAAGTACCTTCTGTTCTTAGGGATATCCAGACCATTAGATATCCCTTGGATCTGCTTCTACATACCCGCCTAGTCTACCATCTGACCTCTTGGTCTTATGTATGAGCATAGACATAGGTTAACGTAGCACTATAACGTAGGGTCATTACAGTGGCCCCTCATATTTTATGTTCTTTACAAAATCTGGTAATCTCCAGCAGACACCCTTTCTTACATGCAAGGGATATTCCTTTACCTCTTTGAAGTTATTTGGCTTGGTTGTTTATTTTGCACCTTGTTTTTTTCGCGCTATTTGAAATATCTTTACTTTCCTCCTCTCCTCGCTTAGGGTTGAGTTGGTGTATGCTACTTAGTCTCAAAGGCATTCAGGGTGAGATATCTGTGGTTTAAGCCTGGTAATCTCTCGTGCAGTCAGGCAGGCAGACATGTGGTCTCCCTCCCGTTCTCCTCTGGCTTTGGCCTTATCGTTTAAGCTCACATCATCAATGATTTCGAACAATGAGCTTTTCTTTCTTTCCTCGGACACGTTCTCGGTTATCCTCAATGTCGCGGTCCTAGCACATAATTGTCCAGCACATCTCCACAGTTTTGTTTGCTTTGAGACATGGTCCTTCCATGCTCTGGGAGGAGATTACGTGTTCCTCTGGTTTGATCACAGTTATTGTTGCGACAACACTATTAAAGAGGTATTTGACAATGAAGTGAGGGCCATGGTTGTTGCTGCCAAACCTGTCACCATGAATGAGGTGGAATTTTTGATGAAGGGTTACCTGAGGGGAAAGGGTGTATGGCTGAATATGGCCTGGACCATGCCTCGACTACTGGGCTCTTCGATTGATTTAATCCTGATGAGGGATCGGAATTTACTCTATCCCACAGCTCCTCGGCTCCTGGTGATTTACAGGCGGTAATGCTAGAGTCTGCTGTCCTAGCCCTGCCTCCGGATGGTGCTCCCACCACGGGGGTGCCTCCAGCTGGGCCTTGACTCCCCCAAGACAGATCCTATCTAAATCAATTGTGGAAACAATGGCGACAGAAATGTTGGCCCCACTGCCTCACAGGGGCTACTTCATCCCTGTCCTGTTGGAAGAAATGTCGTCTGGCCACAGGAGAATCTACGAGAGAGGAAGTTTTGATTTTAATGCTAGGTCAGACTCCGACTATGAACCCACGCCGCCCCCAGTCACAGTACAAAAATGGTATGGATGATCCCCATCACCTGACCCTACCCTGATGTCGGTATCTTGTGGGAGTTTGGGTTCGGTATTCACCCCTACTAAGGGGGTACTGACTACAGATGGATGTGTAATGGGAGCTCCCTCAGCTAGATAGTTCCTAAGAATGCAACCGCACCAAACTTCGAATCTCTCGAACCCAGTTCTTGCAAAGTGTAAAGAATAAAAGTAAATGGTAAAACTTCATATTGTTAAGCTCAGGCTTATCTCAATTAAAGTCTCATGGGAGGATGTTGATTCTATTGGGGTAGGAGAGTTCTCGTATAATATTTAAGTAGTCAGACTTATATTAAAAACTCTCCTATCATGTTAACCCGACCAACATGAGTATACCCTTTTCTATAAGGGTTGCCCGGCACCATTACCCTGTCTCCGAAGGGCTTAAGGTATTAGTGCACTCTAGCAGGAATCTCCTATATGCATGTCCATTCATGTGAGGTGTTTACCAATATACCTGCTGGAGTGAAAACCTCTGTACATCAGAGTCTCTCCAGTGGCTAACTGTTGAGATGCCTAGGAAAGCTAACTAAATAACTCTCTTCGCATACACTATGACCTATGCAAGCACTTGTAGATATCAGCTGTCTTCCAGTTAAGTTATATCTATCTTGACCGCGAACTTAGAAGGTCTATGACGCTCCTGCAGAGAGATGTGGTGGTGGTGGAATCTGTGTGCACTACCCATGGTCCCTTACCCCCAGCACACCACTCACCATGATAAGTATCCTGCTATTAGAGTTCTCAAACAACCTACAAAGAGCTTACAGCAAAGAGGCACGTGTAGGCATGATTGGCATAAAACCTTCCCAGATGTCGCCAGCACTACCCAGGACTACTCTGGGGAGCCTTCTGGATAGCTCATGCTAACTCCATCAGCGTTGGTCCGTTTTACTTCATTCTTTTTGGAGAAGGTACCTGACCTTCTTACCTTGGCCCCCCTTATATATTCTGCGAACAGTCTCTAGTGAGAGGGATAGCAGCGATGTATACAGTATTATAGACATGTCTTCATAGACTTCATTTAACTAGTAAGATGGCAACTACACCTATTCTGGCCCACAACGCCCGGGGTGAACCCTGGGGCCGCAGGTACCTCTTAGGAATAATTCTGCCGAGTTACAGCATATTTTGGAGCACTATAGCTTCTCCCATAGTCTTCTGATCAGCATGCAAGCAAGTGCCTGTCAATCGTTATTGTGTAATAAACAATCCTAACATTTCTCAGAATTCCTCTGAGAACATTTCTGACAGAAGGTAGGGTAATGGTGTCCAAAAGGTAGGTTAAGTATGTCTATGGTAACACGAAACTAGTCTCCATGGTAAGGTAATCTGACTCTCCTAGACAGGGTAAACTTACCCAGCCTTCTGACCTATCCTTAAGCCGGAGTGGACATAGTCACAATACTTCCGCTACTTAGGTACACCTATTCCTGAAGCACCGTCTGTTCTTCGGGAAACCCAAACCATCAGGTTTCCCTTGGACATGCACCAGCATGCCTGCCTAGTCTATCATGTAACCTCTTGGTCTTATATTTGAGTGTAGACTTAGGTTACCATCGCTCTATAATGTAGGTTCATTACAGGATGAAAGATGATGGTAATCCCCAGGGGCCAATTAACCTTGGGTGAAATTAGACAACAGATGGTCCCCCCAGGGCATAAACTGGTGCCATAGCCAGCTTCAACTATTGAGTCAACTGATAGGGCAAGTTCCCTTCCTTTGACTACAGCTGATGTGCTTCCCTCTTTGGAGGTGATTGCTAGAGATACCCCCATGGATATGGGCGGCAACAGGAACACTGAGGCCATCAGAATGGGAGACAGTAAGTATGCTGACTTTGAGGCAATCCCCTCCTCCCCAGTGCGGTCCAGCTTGCCTATTGTAGCACAGCCCCCTACGCAGCCCTAATCTATGGATGCACAGGTGGCAAGAGCGGAGGATACAATGAGGCAGTTAGACTCAGCGGATGCTGCTATGAGGCATGTGGAGGAAGGCTTGTATACCCCCTCCTTGAGACAGTCAGAGTTGGTAGTATCCCGAGACTTTATTCTCGTGGTACTTGATGAAATAGGGACGCCAGCTGGTATTCCATGTACTGGCGATGCCACGAGCCCCTCCGAAAAAGGTTCTGACTCAAGCTCTGAGTCAGACTACCAGGGCGAGGATGTATGCCAGGTGTTGTTTGGTGGGAAGGAAGGTTACGATAACCTTGGGAATGTGATAGAGCATATTAAAGTGATATTTCAGATGTTGAAAGAGTCACAGTTGTTATAGAGGGACTTGAGGTATAGGGTCTTTGAGTTGGAAGATGAGAATAGGAACCTGAAGGCTGTAGTTGAATACAAGATGAAGACGGCAACTGCTTCCCCTCCCCCCTGCCCCCCCCTCGCCCTACCCCCCCGCTCGCCCTCGCTCCCCCCCTCGCCCCTCGCTCCCCCCCCTCCCCCTGCGAGAAATACTTCCTCTGGGAGTGAGGTATTGGCTACAGCTACTCCTGCTATGAAAAAGATATCAGGGGCCGCTGTGGCTAACAGGCATATGGATTTTGTGGGAGTCATAGCTGCTACCGCATCCTCGGTCCCCCTACTGGCGGATAATAGGGGAAAGACATATTACAACTGTGACATGCTAGGGCACATTGCAAAGGGATGCAAGAAGCTCAAGAAAGAGAAGAAGGCTGTGGAGGTGGCCCTTCCACTACCGGAACCATCAAAGAGTAGCTCGTTGAGCTCCTTGAGTTCTGACAGTGATGGTGGAGTATCTGTTACTCTCACCCCTATGGCTGACAAAAAGGTCAAGACTAAATCTAGGTTGGTCACATCTATGAAGCCCAAGGTGGCTGAGATACCCCCGACTTATGAGAAGCCATCACTCCCAGAAGGACCTGCAGCAGCCATCCCAGACGCCTGGAAGACCATGATAGGGAGAAAGAGTTACCTTGTCAACACCTGGTTAGATAAGGGCGACAGCAAGATGCCTGTACCCCCCTCCTTATCACTGACCTCCAAGGCCAAGAGCCATGAACTCACCATCAGGTTCCTCAACAGGAAGTCAGTAGAATCGCTGGACGGCATTATAACTGAGACTATCCAGTCTCGTATCAATATCCTCCTGTTTGACAAAGGCCAGGTTGTGGGAACAGTTCCATATATTAAGAAAGCAGTATTCTGGACCCCTATCAGTTGTCTCTTCATGACACTCACACAGCATGAGGTCAGCCAGATTAGTGGGAAATTGGATTGGATGAGGATAATCCTCCTCAAGGAGCTGGCCATCCTGGACTTTCTTCAAATGTGTGGGGACGGCAATATCTTAATAACTTTGTACGAAAGTACGACACAGTAGTAAGAGTATACTGCGGGCACGCTAAGCGAGGAGGAATTTTGTATGAAGGTAGATTGGTAGTAGTTCTTGTCCTTAATTCTCTTAAGCGAGATGGGTGGTAACCCCTATTTATACAGGTGCGCATCCTTCGCGTAACTAAGAGGAAATGTAAAGAAAAACATAAGTGTCGACGTGTTTGACTATAACATAAGTAGGAAAAACATAAGTGCGAACATGTTTGACCCTAAAGAACTGCCAAGGAAATCCCATAAAACAGGCGTAAATATAAGATGGTGTGAACGGATAATTAAAACATAATTGTAAATCAAATGACCGATGACCATGCATGATGATGCATAAAATGTAAGAAATAAACCCGAACACCAGATAAGAAAAGCACGCTATAATACCCTAATCGTATCATGAAATATCAATAAAATATACGTAATACACACTCCGCTGTAGTAATGTCCGTGAACTAGAAATAATACTAAGTAGAGGAATATACGATATTATCAAGGAGAATATACATATGAAACGAATTAGAAAATTCAACAGACTTTGAGTTTCAGCGCGACATGAACAAGATTACGATCTGCATAGGCTAGGTTCCTTTGACTGATACCGGATAGGGATCTGTGTGGAAGGTGGACTCTTGGACTGGAGACAAGGCCTATAATGAGCTCAGACTCGACGTGAAACAATCCAACTTGGGAGTGGTTACTGCTGGACAGCCCACTTTGCTCTGATCCGTGAAGGCCATGAGGCAGCATAATACTACTACATGTGGTATCAGGTTTGTGGTGGAAAAGAAAGATGCCATCCTGGCAGCCCTAACTAAAGGTACCACTTGTTTGAGGGGTTACCCCCGTGCTGTGAGGATCATCATAGAACATCGCCCCCTAGTGGTGTGCCAGAGGTGTTTCCAGGTTGAACACATGCAGGTTACCTGCACTTTCCCCTCCTGCTACCGATTTTGTTTGGAGTTACATTTGTCTAAGGACCATGAGTGTAATATGATTAACTGCCCTGAGTTTAGACAGAATGCTTGCTTGCATACCTGAAGGCTTTGCTTACTTTGTGATAGGTCCGATCACTTTACTGATCACCTGTCCTGTATGGCAAGTGAAACCTGTGGTACTTCACCCGCACTCCCACCACCTGTTCCATTGCCTGAGACAGTCGACAATACTGCCTGTAAGGGTACCTCCAACCGAACGATAAGGAGGAATTAACGAGAGGCTACTGGGGAGTCAAGGGATGCAGACTACCATCAGCAAAAAAAACCCTGCGTCAGACGTTCGGGCACTGCATTTGGACCTGTGCCACCTGTTGTCTCCGTCCATTGTGTCCCCTGTGTCCTGTCCCCCTGCCCAATGCCCAGCTGCATTCCCAGCATCCTGTCCTCTCGTGCAACGCCTAGCCGCATTCCCTGCGTCTTGTTTTCCCATGCAGCGACCAGCAGCGTTCCCTGCATCTGGGTCAGCGTCACAAGGCCCAGATGCATCCCGTGCGTCCAAATCCATATTGCTGCCCCACCATAATCCTTTGTATTGGGAATCTTGTCATCATGCCTCCATGCATCCAGTGCACTCTCCCCCCTCTTCCCTAGTCATCCAGACCGCTTCTTAAGTGCTCTCACCGTTTCCTTCTCTCTTCAGAGGTTTTGCTCTCTACTGTGCCTATTCTGTATGTCCTGCCTTCAGGCTCCCGGTCCTCTCACATCTGGTGGCTGCCTGCCTGGCGCCCCATACTGGTGTCACACGTCTGATTCATCATTTCTGATTTCGCGACGTCTAGTCACTGTCCTGCTCCCAGGCTCCCTTTGCTTCATTGCTAGCCTGGTTATACCGCCATCGTGATGCCTTGGGACTTAGACGAACACCTGCCGGCTTCTGAGTATTGATATTGCAGTTAGCACTTTTCCACCACGCCGTGCTCTTGATCTCTACCCTTGCTTTCAATTAGGCCCTTTAGGCTTTTATTATTCTTAAATCCAGCTAGCTACTAGTATCTATGGAAATACATTGTTCAAGTTGTGATGTTCGGGCTAAGACGATGTGTTGGCGTCATCTTAGCCAGACTTCAGGTTACCTACCGACCAGTCCCAAACGCCCAGAGGACTATTCCTTAAGTCTAGATCCATTGATCTCCTGCCCTTGGGCCATGGTGGTTCAGGCATCTGGGATCACCTCCGTGGACAATCCAGCATCTGCGCAGCGCTTCCCCGAATGCCAATTCCTGCACAACTACTTAATAAATCTCATTGAACATCCTCAAGTCAATCTGACTGTTGACAAGCCATCGCCGGTCACCTTCCAGGATCAGGTACGCCAGTCCTATGATTGTCCTGATGTCCACTATTGTAAAATTTCGTGCATCTGGTATTCGCTGTATGGTAACAAGATCATGGAACTCGGATGGGTATCCTGAGTTAAGGATGCTTAGTATCTGAACACACGCTAGTCAGTACACCCAATGGGGGTACCAGTAGTCGCAGATTTTGAACAGCGCTAGGACTTTCCCTGGGAGATGCCTACGCAATGCACCATACATTTACTCCCCTGCTGCTTGTACCCAGACCCAATCATTGCGCCTTGTCAGTTTCTGGAAGCGCTCGGTACTGGTGGATCGTGCATGGTAGATGTCGTAAATGTCTGTTTCCTGCAATGCCAGGATAGGTATTTTAAGTTTCTTTCATAGTTCAAATGAAAGCAGCCAAAGTATAGCTAGATCCTCGGGAAGCCAGCGCTCCGCGGGCAGACTTTGCCAGCTATATTAAATCAATTCATGACACATGGTATCACAAGAGATGTCTAAGACTTGGTACAAATCATCCAGGCTGGCAACATCGTCACAACATCCCTTGAGAACCCTGCCCCTCAATTGTGCCGAATTAGAATCTGCTGTGTCTAAAAGTTCAATTACTTCGGCCGAGATGTGTGCTCCGTGCCCTCAAAGGGAATCCAGATTCAAAAGCCTCCTTCTAATCGCATAGTGTCTGCCGTAGCTGTGCAGAATCTGCTGTGTGGCATTATTCTTATTTGAACGTCGCCATCCATCTTTAATTTGTTCCTTATGTGCCAGCTTGCCAAACTTGGTAGAATACATGGGAATATTGCCAAACTAGTATATGTGTTCGGTGAAGTGGCCCAATAGATGTATCTTAATAAAGTTGAAATGAGATTCAGCATAGATCAGATCCAAGAGCTGGTCATTCTACACATCATGCTACTCATACAGTATCCGACATGGCCTGGCTGTGGTATGTCACTGATTAATCTGTACTCTTTGATTTTGCATTTCCCTGCCCTGGTTCTGAACTTTCCCACGTGTTTGTTTAGAAATCTGGTATTCAAGGAAGATATCCTTCGTCAAGTGAAACCAATTGAGATATTGTACCATGTAGTCTATGGTCTCAGGTGTATGGCTTCGGTATTGTGCCATCAAACTAAAATTGAGTAACGATCTGATGGAGGACAGGCTATGTTTTAAAGGCTGCACTTGAGCAGTATTTAGCTGTCTCAGCACAACAGCAAGAACGGCCAAAAGACAATGCCCCAAGTTCCTCATCTCCTTTTCCTGCCACTGGGTAACCTCATAGTAGACCTTTTTAGGGACAAAGAATCCTGGGTATGGTGGCAGAGATCTCCAGGTGTTGTCGAATGCTTGTAGTCGGCCGTGCTTTTTGAGAAACCCTTGAACCCACTCCATAATATGCTTGAATAGTCCAAGATAAACTGTATGTAGCAAATCTGGCTGGTGCAGGTCAGGCGCCGAAACTCCAGGAATTTCATGAAAAACGTTTCAACCAGTTGTAATACCGACTGCATCAAGGGTGGATTCGGCATCACCTGACAGGAGACCGGCTTCCGGATCCAGGCTTTCTTTTTCAAGATGCTCGTATACCATATAATCTCTTGATGGATAGTGTTGCCTGGAGTGAGATCCCAGCATGTCCGGAGGTACCTCACATTTAGGACAGGCATTGGATTTTACACCATGAAGTGTAACATTTTCCATATGGTCAGTACTCCAGGCTGCTAAAATAGGGAAGCACCTCTGGACCCTCCCATCCACACAGTCGATTCCAACTTCCTCGAGGGCTACTTGTTGTAAGGGTTCAAATAAGAGTTTGAATACGCCCTATAAAGTATTGGCGTTGATTTGTTACTGGAGGTCATTCGTGAATGTGGACTTTGAGAACTTGGGTTGGATTGGTAATAGTGCGAGAAGGAGAACTGCCATTGATGCAGGTTTATTATACTTCGTAGATGGAAGATTCCCAATTGTAATATACATGGGCCATGCCTTATCATGGAAAAGTTGCTGAAATGCGTCTGGTCCGACATCCTAATAATAGGAACTACCATGGCACCATAGGGAAGTGTTTCCTACCATCAATTAGCATGTTCTCCTTGATACAGGAGTGTCCAAGGCAGGGATTGTACTTGGACATCCCACCACCAGTCCGCTGTATGCATTTCTGCAAATATCCTCTCTCCATTAGGATTGTATTCACGCCACGGCATATAAACTAAATCCTCTTTGTGTACTATGTAGTGCATAAGATATCAGATACAGTCAAGGATGTTCAGGTAGAAGAAAGGCAAGATTCTCTCAGCATTGTCGACTTGACCTTCAAAGCACCGTAGGTACGAACCATATGGATCCAGGGAGCGGAGGTGGTTCTCGAGTGTATGCATTGATTTAAAGCTGATGGATGCTCCATTCCCGAGACCACTTGAAAAGTACTCATTAATTCGAGACTTCGGGATTTGGCTCTCAATAAACCAGGAGGCAAGTTTAGAAGAGTGCATAGTAGGAGGGAGAGCTCATGGGTCTACGCTCAAAGTCCGTAGCTTTTCTTCAAATCCCTTCACATCTCCAATGAGCTAGCCAATGCTGGAATAACATGCCAGTTGGCTTGATGCTAGGTAGGTGTTAGTAGTGGTGTCCGACACCTATGCATCCTCATCACTGAAGGACTTGAGGCCACATGGACCAGGGTCCATATCCAATTCATAGTCCGAATCAGTCTGCTCCTCGTAGTGGGTTGTGGTATCGGGGTGTAACAATTCGCGTTCTCTATAGTGAACATGATCTGTCGGAGCAGTATGCTCTATGGTGGACGCGAGAAGATTTCCTAGACTTCGATGCACCATTTGTAGGTGCTTCTCGTAAGGGCCTACATGAGCATGTTTTCGGCGACAAAATGGACATTTGACAGGTATGGCGCCAGAGACTCAGAGCGCAGTTGATTGTTCAAAGATTGTGTATATTGTTGGCTGTGGACGGAATGTTTTCATCCAAGGTGTGTGGATGGAAGGACCGTCGAAGGCGTAGCCCCTTGGTGGTATAGGTAGGTACTATACCGAACTAGTTTAGGGCATGGTGCGCTACATCACATGTGATCATGCTAGTCTATTCTCTTTCAGGTGTAGTATGCCAGTGCGTTTACTGGGACTTTTAAATCAAGCATGAGTAGCACACTTGTTAAACATAAGCAATAAGAGCCCAGATATCTTGCGCGTCAAGACATTGAATTTGAAAAGACATTGAAAAATATTCAAGATGCCTACATTGTCAGGTGCTCCGATATATAAAGTGATATGTCCACGACGGAAATGAGACCGTACCAACAAAAATGTCAACACACTCTATCCGTACCAAGAACGCACATGAGATATCTATTCTCTCCACTATTAAGATTTGGAATCTGGTGACATGAACCTAAATAACAACAACCTTCAGTACATATATATGCCAAATGCCGGTCCTGGGGCCCTTGCCCCACCAGGCTAACTGTACGTGCTTCCGGATATTACACCAGCAGGTACAATTGGTTCAAGGCATCCAAATGGTGGTCGTAAAATCAGCCAGCACAAGACAGTTGTCGGATTCACTAACGATAACGTGGAGGACTGATCTATGATAAATGGCGGCAAAGTGTTAAAGATTAGATGTTAACCAGGAACTATATGAATATCCATGCGCTGCCAAACCAGATTTTCGTCAATATCCTACATGGTATAAGGGCTTTGCACCCGGCTTGTGATAGTCTTGTGACAGCTCAAGCTGCTCAGGACAATGCTACAATCAGCGCGATCGATGATGCTATCATGCATCTTAAGGACTGTGGTAAAAAGTTGACGCATACTATACTAGCCAAAGGCGGAGGTCATGGTGCACAGGACCCGGTAATTGCCCCACGGGATGTGGTCATGGACCACATCTTGCTGCCGCCAGGTGCCCCACCAAACTGGGCTCAGGTATTGCCAGCACAAAATGCTGGGCAGGCTCCAGATCTACTGCCGCAACAACTGCGGGGATTCCAGGACTCGAATGCTGGCCAGAATGTGCCCAATCAACCAGGAGCCCAGGACGCCAATGCCATCCAGAATGTGTCCCAACAACTGTGGGGGGGGCAGGGCACCAGTGCCAGTATGGATGGGTCTAATGGAGGCCCAGTTAGGGATGCTGGAGTTCACTGGTATCCTGGTCTATTAGCGAACAGAGGTCTTGCTTCCCAGGTCGCCCAGAATGCTCGTCGCTACCAAGCTGCAGGAGTCTAGGCTGACAATGGTAGGCAGAACCCCCCGCAACAACCAGAGCCACAAGTCGAGGCTGTTGATGCGGGGTACACGCTGCCTCGTGAATGGAGGGCAGGAGTCCTGGGTGTCAAGGCTGGGTCCATTCCATCTCGACAACGTAGAGTGGAGGTCTAGGCTGCAGATGCCAGCCGCAATGTGCCTCAACAGTAAGCAGTGTGTGTCCAAGTGGTACCCCCAGCAAATATTTCAGTATTCTACCAATGGCAGTGGCTAACAGGTTAGTTAGTTCATTTCCACAGCATGATGGAGTTTTTGCATACTGACTGAGATAATATAGATTGGAATGCGCTGCTTGGACACCCCTGCGCTGTGGGTCTTATTTGGGTGCGGCCATCACGGCGCTCCCACTCTGTGAAGCAGGCTCATCATGCTAGTGCCAACATTCAGAGAATCCATTGGTGACACCCACATGTCCAAGGTATCCAATTCTGTGTGTTGGATTCATACAATTTCCCAGGGTTGTGCGCCACGGTAGTCAAATGGGTGCCGGACAACTGAATCCATTACATTATTGGTACCACAGGTGAGGGGCACCAGATGCTTAGCAAGTGGCCTGATGACCCTCTATCTTTGATGGAAATGGTGTTTATTGAAGGCAATGAAACACTCCACACTTGGCTGCTCTCGAATCAGGTCAAGCAGGACCTGCTGGATCCGCTTATGTATTGTTACCGGGAAGAACATGACAGGATGCCACCAAGTCCGCCAATCCGGGGGCATTCTTATCTTAATGAAGATGATGTATTGGATTGGAGCCTAGATCCTAATTTCTCTGTAGGTGTAATGCATTATCGAGTACCCCAAATTAATGCTCCGGGTCATGAGGACAGTGGCCCAGATGATGACTTTGATGCCACAGCAGATCAGCTCCTTGCAGGCGAGGCTGTGGGCTTGGTGGTTTCCACAGGTTCAGATGTACAGCCCACCAGCTCTGAGGTTCCAGTAGCTGATTGAACTAAGTCACTCTCAGCCCGGGTGCCATTGTAGCTTAAAAGCTTGTCTGTCATAAATAGACAACAGCCGTCATGCTTGATCCCGTCCCCGGCATATCAATGGACACAAGTACTATGCTTCCTTCGCCCTTAAAAGCAGTCGACCCCCTAATGTCAGGAAAGTTACTCTGGATTCTATCGTGGGTAGCTCTTAGGGTAGTAATGCAACAGATTGGATATCGCAGGGACCCACGCAGTATCTGCCTAGATTGTATGTTAGTGGATATCCTGTAAATTATCTTTGGATTGTGACGCTCAAGTAATTAAGTGCCTCCCCCATTAATAGTTCAATCGCTTGCTGTGTTTCTTCTTTCGCAAAGTCATGTTTGTTCGACATCACTATCCGAATGTATTGCACCTCACTAGCACTGTATGTACACCACCCAACATTGGTGCGAGAATATCATGATAGGCAATATAGACTAAGAGCTCGTTTAGGAATAGTGTTTCGAAGTTGTAGACACAGGAAAATTCTTCAGTGACCATGAGACTCCTGACATGTGTACTAGCGCAGGAGCATGTGAGTGTTGCCAAAAAAGAAAGTTGGGGATACACTAGGGTGCAGACCCTACATGACGCCTTGCTAGTGCCCCAGGAAACAATCTATAAGACGACTGCCTTCACCCCCTGTTCTTTCCTCCCTAACACCACCACCACCACCATGCCTTGGGTAGATTGCCCCTCATTCCCTCCTCTACCAGCTTTCCTGTCGAGCTGTCTGTCCCAAGTCAAACAAACAGCTATTCCATTCAAGATGCCCGAGGTTTGGCCTCCAAGATCCAAGGCCCCGATCAGCGACTGAGACTGCAGCTCCAGTCTTTTCTTACACCCCTCTAAAGACCCATGCAGAGAACCATCCCGTGGCTCCCCCCCCCTCGGCGAATAAGAACGTACCTCCCAAAGAAGTAGCAATGCCTCAATTGCAAAAGTTGAAGTAAGTTTACTTTATCGGACCCTCCCTGGGCAGCCGATAATAATGTATCCCTTGGTCCCAGACGCCCGAACAGTGATCCGGACCCCGCTACTGGGAGCCCTGAAAAGTACCGCAAGAATCACTCCTGGGCCGCCACACAAGCTGTATTAACGAAACGAGTGTAAGTTCTCCTCGTGCCTGATGCCATACTGAGCCTATAGTTAATGATTGTGCTCAGTCTCGCTGAGGCCTCTGATGCCACGCTGCCTTTTGCCCTCCCGGTAGAGGACTCAAAGTAAGTGCAAACAGAAACAAAAGCATCCCTTAATTTTTTTTCACATGGCTTATAATTTGTCACAGAGGGTGATTTGGCAACATCACGTATGCGAACAGTTGGTGCGGGTTCCATGACGCTCGTAAGCCTACCAGCGCATACTTGACCTGGAGGGAGCAAGTCAAATCGTATATCAGTATGCTGAAGTAGGGCCTGGCTTGCCTTATGACCGTACAATGGGTATTGGTTGTAGTTTTTGCTTGCTCCCTTCTCCCTGTTTTCGGTTGCTTTGTCCTGGTGCAATCAAAGCACCAAGCGGACAACCTGGCCGAACTTGAACGTCAGATGAGGCCCTTGGTCCAGGAGGTGGCCAAGAAGCTTCAGACAACGTTTGAGTGGAGCCATGCAAAATCCGGAAGAGGGGAGGACGAAGCTGAGGAGACTTCAAGTAAGAATTCCTCCTGATCAAGGTCTTAGAATTGTTGCTAACAGATTGGAATAGTGGCCACATCCGGTCGGACCCTACCTCATTGCTCTCGGGCAGTAAGGATCCACATCGTTCGCCGGACAGGTACTCCACCTGCGCAGCATCCATTCATAGACCATCCGTGGTCCTCCATAGACCCTGACCAGGGGGTGGCCTGGGGGGTCCTGGGTGTACCAAGCATCGATGAGGTGCTTAGGGTAGTCAAGGCGCAACGTGTGGAGGAGCCAATCGGGTACCTCTGGTGTAACCGGAGCTGGTACTCGGTTATTAGTTTGTTTTATGTTTTATGTTTTGTTTTAAGTATTGGTTGATACTTAGTTTGTTTTATGTTTTGTTTTAAGTATTGGTTGATACTTAGTTTGTTCTATGTTTTGTTTTAAGTATCGGTTGATACTTGGTTAGGTTTACGGATTGATTGAGTAAGAATATGAGTGAGAATTCATGATCGTACTCAAACATATATACTCAAAAGACCGCCGTTTTCCACTAAGGAAAAGGGTAGACTTCGACAGATAGTATTCTAATATACTCGGTTGAATGGTTATCTTTATTTTCCTATTACACCATCGAAGCTTCCCTTAGCGAGCCTAGGAACCATCGATCTCTGGTAGATTGTTGGTTCGCTCCTATTGTATCAGCGGCGTGACTAGCGCCTCAGCGTGAACACGTTACACCTGGTATCTTATTGGGACCACCGGTCATGGTTCCCAATCTGTGCGTCGGGACCCATCCAAACCTCTCTCTTCGTTGGAACTCATGTTCCTGTATGGAGATGAGGACGTCGGTGGGTGGCTCCATGCCAACCAGCAGGAAGGCAAAGAGCCTCTGGATCTGTTGGTCTTGGAGTCGCACTAGGACATGGATGTCGACTAGACCCCAGAGCCTGCTCTCGGCCATCATCTATTTTTTTCTTAGGATATTTGGGATGGCGATGGGCAGCTCGAAGATACTGGGGGGGCCCTTGAAGAGGAGGGGGATGAAAGCAAGAGTTTCTTGGGCCCTGAGATCAAGGAACACAATTCTGATCGTGAAGAGGAGGAAGACTCAGGATCACTTGTCGTTGATGCAATTGTTGTTGCCAATGACGAAGAGGTAAGCCTTCAAATATAAGTAGATTTGTTGTACCATCATGATTACTAACCAATAGCTAATTATACTAGTATCAACAGGATCAAGCAAGTGACCGCTCAGAATCCTGGAGTATGAGCCTCTCCACAAGAGAGTATTCTGCTCTGCTCCCGGCACCCCCACCAGAAGCCACTACGGTCCCTAGACTCTCCCACACCCCGGAAACATCTGCTGACCTCTCTGGACCCTCCCACACCCCCAAGACTTCTGCCGCCCACCCTGCACCCTCCCCTACCCCAGAAACGTCTGCCACCCTCCCTGGATCCTCCGGTGCCCTGGGAAAGTCTGCTACACTCCCTAGATCCTCCCGCACCCTGGGAAAGTCTGCCACCCTTCCTGGAGTCTCCCGTGCTCCAGAAAAGTCTGCCACTCATGCTGGACCTTCCCGCACTCCAGAAAGGTCTACTGTCCTCCCTAGATCCTCCCGCGCCTCCGAAAGGTCTCCCGCGCTGCCTGGACCCTCCCACGCCCCAGCAAGATCTGCCACTAGTCCCCTCCAACATTCCCGAAGGCCAACACAGTAAGCTTCCTCCTCATCCAGGGCAAACAACCCCTAGTAAAGGGGTCTCATCTGCCAGCAGTAGCTCCAGCTCTCGTCGTCGTTGGGAATCCCTACCCCATCAGGGGTTAGCATCTGACGCCCCGCTGCCCAAGCCGTCCCTGGAGAAGATCAACAGATCTCTATAGGATCTCCTTGCAAAGCATCCTTGGATGACACAGTATATGAGGAATCTGGCTGTTGGCTCTTCATGCAGCGCCTGGGGCCCCTGGACACGATAGCTTGTTTGACAGTCTGACTCCTGATCCCTCTGAGACTCAGGCCCCCCACAGACACCGGCCTGCCATTCCGTCAGATCCTCGTCCCCACCCCACACCAGAGACTTTCCTTTTGGCCCTCCCCCCAATCCACCACACCCGATACTCTTCCACCACCCTCTCAGACCCTCCCGGCACTGGCGACTGCACCCCCCCTAAATACTCTTGTGCCTCACATGCCAAGCAGAAAAGATCCTTCCACCCAACCACCAAACATCAGGGGTAAAGGAAAAGGGAATCCAGCCACTCCAGGTCGTGAGCCAGATGATTCTCACGACACGACCCCTGTTCTTATTACCCGCCGCCACTCCGGATGTCGGATTATCTACAACTGGTACAGCCGTTGTCCTGGTTGCTTGTGTTTTTCGTTTCTTATTGTCCTAAGAGGACCAGTCTTTCCCTGTTATTTCTCTCCCTATCTTGTATAGCGGTCATGTCCAGTGGCATTCTGTTTTTTCCTGAGCTTGGTAAAGGGGCATTATGTTTTTTCTTGAGTTTGGTACACCAGCATGTTTTTTCTTGGGTTTGATACACCGGCGTTTTTTCTTTTTTCTTGAATTAGCCTAGAGGCCTTGCACTAGTACTTGTATTGTTACTTCCGGGTTTGGCACGGTAGTAGATGCCTCCTTTTTCATGCTCTAGTTTGTAAACCCTTCCAGTTAAATCTACTACGAGTTCCCCCTCTATGAATATACCCTATTCCTCTTACTTCTGCCTCCTTGCACTCATTAGCTTTTCTCATGTTATCAGGTGTCAGATATACCCCATGTTTGGTGCTCCCAGGCCCTGTATTCTTACATGTTCTTAGACCCGACATGTCCCATGGGTAATCTGGTACTAGTTACACCAAATGTTTCTTCCTCTGGACCAAGTTTCTGTGTCTTGTCCTTGTAGACTGCTCTCCTGTAGTTCGACGACAGACTCGGATACTATTTACTAAGATTTTTTTTACTTTCATACCTTGGATGCTTAGAATTCCCATCATCAGTTGCCAGGGATTCCTTGTTCCCCCTTACCGGAGAAAGTTTTGTTTGTAGCTGCTTATAGCTAGAATGAAACCACCATGTCTTGAGACCTACCGCCACAGTCTATTCCCAGCCTAGCGTTGGGCCAGCACCCCCTGATCTTGTCTATTGTTTCCTAGTTCATTATTTCATCGAATGTTCAGCTCTGTCGACCCCCTGCTTGGGTATTGGTTTACTCTCGCCTAAGCCTCTTAGGGCATCATGGGAGTCTGGAGGGAGATTGCATCGCTTATCCAGACCTTTGGTGACTAGAGTTGTCTTGAAACACGTCTTTAGCGTCAGATACATTTCAGTTTGTTCAACACTTAGGGTATCGAGTCGTACTGGAACATAGTTCAGTACGTTTCGATCATAGGTATTATGAACTTTCATGAAAACACATTTTGTAGTTGATTCTCCTGCTGAATTACCAAGTAATACTAGTTTCGTCCAAGATCTAGCATGCGCTATGACTGTTGTGTACGGGACTATATTTTCTATTAATGGACGTCATACTGAACATTCACCAAACCATATTCTGATATTGATTCTTTTGCAACAAGACTGAGTGATAGCCTGT
This sequence comes from Tuber aestivum, assembly GCA_900010015.1. Taxonomy (NCBI): domain Eukaryota; kingdom Fungi; phylum Ascomycota; class Pezizomycetes; order Pezizales; family Tuberaceae; genus Tuber; species Tuber aestivum. The sequence goes on along the minus strand of LN891135.1, from coordinate 210,985 downwards.
GACCGACCCACCTCCCCCTTTGCCCTAGTGTATAAGATCCTAAGGGACGCGCCCCACTCAGCACAGTAAATTTATACAAAACACATCACAACCTCAGTACTCGCGATTTAAATTTTAACATCTCTCAAACTCTTTTCTTTAGTGCGATCTCAAAGTTTCTAATCCAAAATGTCAAAAGTACAACATGCGCATTTACTCAGTCAACCGATCCCATGAGTGGCCAATATAAATGGCCGTAGATGCAATGCTGGTCCTGATGCTACTAGATCAGAGAATCTGAGGTTGAGATCCCCGCAGAATGATTCCTACAGCTCCTCGAGTATACAGTCCAGCAGCCTGACTTACGGTATCCACTCCTCTCCAACGCCAATTGCCAGCCAAATAGCGAGACTACTGAAGCGACCATGTAGGGGCACAATGCACACCACGGTGTACACCAAACCCAAACCCGAACATGATTGTCTAGGAGATCAGGAACCAGTACAGCTATTGGACGATGGCTGTGATGAGTACCAGATGTCCCAGAGGGCTGCCAAGACAGAACCTGATACAGAACCTAATAGGGAGGAATTAGATACCGTGGAGAGCATCGCATCCACACGCCGTCAGGTTATACATTCCGTGAAGAGGTACGGACACAATCACGTGAAAACTAGTCAGATATCAACCACCGCCGGATCACAGCATAGGGATGGTGCTCAGCGGATGCCAGCTACTCCCAGGCTCATAATCCGTGGAGATGCCTATAACCCACCAGTCTTTCTGTCATCAAGTTTAGGAAAATTGTCCTCACTAGTGGACCGCAGCAGTACACTTTCTTCCGATATCAGAACCTCTAGTCTAGCTAAAATGAGTCATGAAAGTTGGAACGGAACCAGCACTTAGCGAAACATAGCCATAGGCCCCGAACGTAATATATTAGAGCTGGCAAAGACTCTAATTCTCAATTACATACTATTTATTGACCTACTCCTAAATCCAGTTGCATTGACATCCAAAGTACACCGAGTTTGGGGTGAGGTGTGGGATAAGACCTGGGGTGCCGGGTGTATGGAACCATCGGACAATACCCTACTCATAGTGAGTGAAGTCAGCCAAGCATAGCATGATCTAGTATATAGTACTAATAGGGAAAGATACGCAACAAACATATTGGGGTACGAGCACAGTATGTTTACTATGTGAAGCAATATATTGTATATTTATATGACCTCCCGGATGATCCCCTAGCTATAGCACATTGGGTGGATAAACTCTTGAAAGCCAACAGGTTTATGTGCGACCCGAAAGGGTACAAGGTTTGTCTCCGACAGTTGAGTGTCCTAGAATACTGATCACCACTAATGCTCAATGTACCAGACGTAGTAGCTAAATCTGTAATTCCTTGCACTACAGATTCTGGATGCAATCTATGGCATATACTTCGCCGGAAGGAAAATGAGAGGTATCGTGGATCCTACGTTCATAGATATAATTAATAGCACCATGATTTGCTTGACTTGCACCATACTCAGGCACATGCTCAGGGCATCGCAGACCGGGACCTACATTGAGACGAGAGACTTCAAACCCGACTTGGTGGCAGGTGCGCAATTGCGAAACTTGTAATAGCCCATGGGCAACGAATCTGGCTAACTTGTCACCAAACACATAAGACCTCTTTGAACACCAGAGCCAAACATGGTGCAATTGCCTGACGAATGTCCAGCAGATGAATCTCCAGAGTGTGCGACAGACGATCAAGAAAAAGCTCGAGCAAGACCACAGCATCCAACAAGACTGAGTGGAAGGCTATGATGATGACTGGGACTCCGTGAAGGCCAAGCTAGAACACTGAAAATCCAATTTGGTGCTGCGTCAACCCTCTCACCATAGCCAGGCAAGCACTAGCTCACCCATAATGGGCTGGTTTGGTCTCATAGGTAGCCAAAGTCAGTCGCCGGACACAGATGCCACGGGAGATAGCAGCCAGATGTCTGGAGGCCATGGACTTGACTTTCTCAGAAGAAGCACGACCACTCCAAAGGATCCCCTCTCTTTCACAGACCTTTTAACAACAGAGAGTCTGAATGATAGCCATTATATTGACTCTCATGTCCCGCTTAGTCTCAGGGATTTACAGGATGCCATGGGGATAGGTATGGGGGATTGTGCTTGTAGTGATCATGCAGAACGTAGTGACCGGGCGGGAGAAGGGGGCACCGAGGTTGGGAGTGAGCACAATGCATGAGTAGAGGAGAGCAGGCTGGGAGATACATGTTCATAAGGAAAGGATTTGGTAATAATATGTACATGAGGGCCATGGAAGTCCTGGCTTATGAAGTACAAGTGAATAAGAATTGGATGAACTGTAGTACTAGTAGGACCTACTGGCAACATTGCGGGCGCTAGATTTGGACAGAGGCCTGACTGAGGGGGAAAGATGTGGGCAGCATCCAGATGGTATGGGGAGCTGGTAGAGAATCCAACTAGATATCATGATAAGGTTAAGTTAGCTACTGGGGTGTTAGGAATTGAGAAGCGGACAGAGCGTAGAATCTGGATGTTCTTGCATGCGAGCCAAAATTCAGATGCTAGCGTGGCAGCTGATTTGTCATGATGGGAACCAAATGATGTCGCCACGTCCAGAGAATTGAGGTGAAATAGTGAGTGATCAGGATGCCAGCCCCAGGGTGCGCCCCTCGATCAGAGGTACCAGACCTGGGTCATGATATTAGAATGAGGTATGAGGCGGGGAAGGGATGTCAGGACGCGGAATACGGTACGAGAGATAAGTTAGGATAGGCGCAGGGGGTGAGGCGTAGTCGGGATGCGACAGACAATCTAGGAAGATTATCCAGAGACTGGGGGAGGGTGATGGTTAACTTTTGGATGCAAGGGATGCAGGGCTCCATGTCCGGATAGGGTTTGGGCGCAGGATACGTGAGGACAAAATATCAGGACATAGTGTGGCGGTTGCTTGATGTCCTGATTCACGGTTTGCATAAAGTTTTTACTAATAACTGCTAGGCAGCTGAGGCATCTCACAACCAGGCTGAGGCAACTATTGTGCTATCAGGAATATACATTAGGAGGTGCAGGAACTGCAGCAATGTTGGACACATGGCATACAAGTACAAGCAGGCCCTCAGGTACAACAACTGCCATGAGACAGGGCATGTGTTCAAGAACTGCGAAAAGGAGAAGATGGTCAGGTGCTATAACTGCCATGAGGTAGGGCATAAGGCCAAGCACTGTAAGGAGGAAAAGGTAAAGATGAGTAGGAATAGGAAGAACCGGGGCAGAAAGGCCCTATCATTCAAGGGCAAGGAAATTGGCCCTTCCCCCTCCCCTTCCCCACCGTCCCCGCTGGCTCTCCTGCCACCTACCAAGAAGAATGGGCTCCCCAGGATCGATTGCCTTGACAAAACCAGGTATGTTGGAGGCCTGCTTGATAACCCCACTGTGGTGGGGTATATGACTACACATGGTGAGAGCTTGGTGAGCTCATGTGGTTCCGCTGAAGTGCCCAATTGATGCATTTTACAACCCTTGCATAAAATGTTGGGAAGGGGGTGAGGAATCAAGAGGTGGCATTTGATTTGTTTCCTTATATTGATTTGTTTTTTGTTTTGGATCCACCTGTTGATGCTGATAGTTTGCATGTGTCACATGAAGCTGATGGATGAGATTTATTTTCATTTGTAAAGGGTTCAGGTGTTGAGGTATTTGTGCACTCATCTTTGTGTGGGCTGTTTGGTGTGGCAGGGCATGAGAGGTGTTTTTTTTTAGTACAGTGTTATGATAAGGGGGTGGAGAGGAGGCTAGCTGGTGTGTACCTTCCACCCGGGGAGGGGAAGAGTACCTTTTGTGGCGAGCTGGAGAAGCTGGTAGGATGTGATGTGCTGTTGGGCGATTGGACTTCCTGTGATGTGTACTGGGACCCTGCTGGCAGTACCTATAGGGGGGGTTGGTTGAGGAAATAGGTGACTGACAACTAGTCCAACATGACTTGCCCCAGTGAACCTACATTCAGGGACATATTAAGGATCGACCTGTGCTTTCACTATGCCAACTCGATCTACTACTGATATAGCAGCCTGGTTGGGTGTGAGCAGCTAGCACAGATCATCAAGTTGGATCTAATTACACCCTCAGATATGGTCAGGCTGAGGCTTGCCTGGAAGAAGGTGTGTTGGGAGAAGATAGGATTAGAACTTGATAACCTTCGGGAGGTGGCCTCACAATGGAATGTAGAATAAGATCCACAGCATAGTCGATGTGATACTGAAATCGCCTGCTGGGAGGAGGGCCTGTAAGGGGTGGTCCCCAGAATTAGAGCAGTGACAGGATGTCAGGTGGCTCCACCTATATGGATGGACAGATCTGGCATGTGCTACTGACTACAAGCTTCCCTGCTGCATGTATAGGGCTTGTCTAATAAGGGTACGATATGATTACATCCGGGATTAATTGAGCCAGGCTGGGGACCCAGAGGTGTTTAAGATGGTCAAAAGGCTCGATATGCAGAGAACCCTACCCGCCATAGAATTGCCCAATGGTTCAGTGGCATCAACACATGAGGAGATTGCTGATGCCATTGCAGCACAGCTTAACCCTAAGGACATGCCGGTGTGGATTGCCCCAGCCATCACTATGGACTCTGCCTGTGAGATGGAGATGGCACTTGCAAGGTCCTCAACTAATACTCAGGCTGGCCCGGGGTTGGATGACATGGGATATCCCTTCCTGAGCGTTTGGAAGCAACACAATGTGGCTGGTATGAGGCGATTGTTGGACTATGGTCTGTGGTATGACATCGTTGACTAGCCTGAAGCGGAAGTTCATTTGATTTCCAAGGCTGACAAGCCTAGATATGATGTGCTCAAAGCATGGAGGATGATTCACCTGCTACCTGTCATGGCCAAGGTAGTTGAAAGAATAGTATTGATCAGACTGGCCCAGTGCTTGGAGCTCAGGGAAATGCAGTTCAGATCGAGAAGAAAGCAGGAGATGCACAATGCTATAGCTGTTGTTGTCGAGTTCTTGACACACAGTGATGGCTACCAGAGAACAATGCTATCTATTGATGTGGAGGGAGGGTTTGACAACATTAATATTAACCTCCTATCTGACTTTTTGGTGGTGAGGAGGTGCACTGCCATGTTGTGTAGCTGGATCCGCAGGTGGTGTGATAACAGGACAGTCCGGTATCAGTTCAACAGGGGAGTCTCCAAGTAATACCATACCAGCAAAGGGGTTCCTCAGGGATCCCCTCTGTCCCTCCTTCCCTTCGCGGCATATGTGACTAATATCTTTACGCCACAGTTGCGGGACTTCCTGGGAGTACGACACATTGTAGTATCATATGTTGACAGCAGGGTGGTCCGCATAGCAGTCCAGAGCTAGCGTGCAGCCATGGGACAAGCTGCTAAGCAGTTTCCAGACCTGGACCGAGTAGCTAGGGCTAGGGGTATGGGATTCAGCACCCTTAAGACCCAGTGGATTGGGTTTGGGGACAGAGCATGGGAAAGGCTAAAACTGAAAGGAGATTTGGTTGAACCTTCCAGGGACCTACCGGAGCTTGGGTATAGGTTTAATATTTTTCTTAATTTTTCTGCTCATGTTAAGTATTGGTTGAAGAGAGGGCTAGAGTTGAGAAGAAGGATTGGAGCATTGGAACAGTATTATGGTGGGGTGGGTGGTATTGGGGCATGGGAAACTTACCGTTTAGTGCAAGCAGCCTACCTCCCTACTGTCTATTATGGGCATAAATTTGTAGCCAACTATGGGTCTTTCCCTGGGTCATATGTGAAGCAGAATCAGGTCTACGTCAACCAGTGCCTCTGCTCAGTCTTCCAAACCCCCTTCAAGCTGGCCAACAATATTCTATTGGCAAAATATAGAACACCCTGGGTTCATGTTCAAGGGAGGTACCTGCAGCAACAATACTATAGCCAGTTTATCAACCTGAGATGGTGTGACAACCATCCCTGGTTCAGGCACATCAGGAATGCATGGAAGGAAGAAGGTATGGTGGCATAATAGCAGACATCAGAGATCGAGTTGCGGGAGAGACTGAAGGTCACAATCAGTAAGGATAAGGAGGTAGTTACTGCCTGACATAATAACTGTCTCAAGGACCTGTTGAGTACTCCTGAACGATTGTGGACCAATAGCATTCAAATAGGTCCCTGGGCATACTGGAGTAGCTGGTAATGAGCCAGCAGACCTCAAGGCCAAGGAATGTGTACACCTTCCCCTTCGAGTCCAGGGCTGAGATGGGATCAGCTTTGACATCAGCTATGCAGCACTGGCATACGAGTTGAGACAGGAGGAGTGGGGGTCATGGCACTTGGCTGAGGGACACCACTACTACCAGTGGGGACCCAAGGTGCCAAGGCACCTGTGAGGGTTAACCAGGCTGGACACATATGTGTTAATCAGGATCAGAAGTGGGACTGGTATGGTGGGCCACAACCAGTGTGACAACCAGGATAGTTGGAACCACTGGACTACCTGCGGCATATACGAGATGGGCTGGCCTCCTGACCAGGTATTGTACAAGGATGATGCGGTTACGGAATGGCAGGCGTGTTGGAGGAGACACAAGTGGGTAGGGCGAGGTATCCCCAAGAATGTGGCTGTGGTCGATGGAGAAATGGTGGTTACCGAGAACCTATATGACAGCATATTGTTGAGTGATCGGGGGGGGGGGTGTACTAGTCATCAGAAAGGGTGGCTGGACCTGCAAGCAGTGTCTCATGGCACATGAACACGGATACTGTCAGTTACCCAGTGCCACGATTGGTAGCAACAAGTAGTTTTTTATTTCTAATGATACCTCTCACATGGTATGTGCAGGATACAGCATTACAGTCATCCAGACTACTGGGAGCGATCACGAACAGAAGCCTTCACACGGCACTTCTACTTGTGGTCCCCATGTTTGAACAAGTGTTTGAATGCGTACTGGGTTTGGACATAAGGATAGTGGGAAGATATAGAACTGGCGGAGCAGGTGTCGCAGGTTTTGGCTTGGGTGTGGTATTATGAACTAGTTAAGGGACCCCAATGATTTTCTTGTGATGGCATGTTTGTGGATATTGCAGGTCATTGGAGGAATACTGGGCATTGTTGGAACAGATTGTATATTTCATTTGTTGAGTATGTGGAGAGAGAAATTGCTAATGGTGGAGTGGGTGATGGATAGGACTTGCGAGATAGGAAGACACGTGAATCCGGCAGGTTGCTTGCATCCTGAGTGCCCGTGAGCCTGTTGGTAGTGATTTTGGGATGTATATTTAGATGGAGGGTTGCGGGATGGTTTGCCATGGTAGTAATTTTGTTATGATTTATAGGTTATGGGGGATGTTAGCTAGATCATATGCCAGTTTAGCATGACTAGGATAAATAAACTTAGATTGAATTCAGACACCTTTTCTTACATTCCAAGGATCCTCCTAAACTCCACGTCATCTTTGACTTTATCTCACGATAGTTTCAGGTCATTGTTTATGAAGGAATCCTTACCTTCGCTTACAACTATAGCTATTAATCTCGAAGGGCTTTGTCCTTTCTTTCGTGTCTATAGGTTCTTTGTTTCTATCATTCGTCCTCTATGGTGGGTCGTTACGATGTCTAAGCAAGGTTCTTCCCTTTCAGCAGGCAAGGTCGCAGCAGCCTTGTCTTCTCTCTCGGTGTTGGTGGATGAGGCTTCTCTTCTTTGGAAGGAGGTTTCCCGCCTTCCCCACTGTAACGGACAGGGTCTGAGGGTCCGGTAGCCCAAGGCACACCACGATCAGGACAGGCAGGAGTCTGGAGACGAGGTCTAGATGCGGGGGCACAACTGAAGCGAGTTGTACGAGGTTCGGGGTTGAGGGGCTCAGGGTCAGGGTTCAGGGGTTCAAGAGGACGCCAGACAGTAGGGAGTGTAATTCCTAGGTACAGGTGGCCGAATAATATCTAAGTTTATTTATACTTGTCGCGCCAAAACATGGCTTATGATCGAGCGCCCCCCCGACGGGAGCTTAACGCCGGTCAGGATCCACCGCTGGGACTGGGGCCCTGCTACCCCTGCAAAATACAGGCAACTAAATACAAGATAACGATCCTCCGAAGGAGATTACCAGATTGCGTAAAGAAAGTAAAATATAAAGGGGCACACCCCTTTATATACTAAGAAAATCCTCCATGATCACTAATACAAAAGAAAGCTCTTGGCGTCGCATGCAGCCGCGATTTCTCTATCTGGTTCCGCTATCTTCCGTTGCACGGCACCACATCCCAATCGTTCATACAAAGCAAATCCAACCATACAACCAAGAAAACCACAACCAATATATGCAACAAGAACCCATGCATATTCCGTCTCCATAGCCGGGTGGCCGTGACACCCACCATGTCTCAGTGCTTTCCCACTATCTCCATCGATCAGAACTAGCGTGAGCAGCCCTAGCAGCGTCTGGGCAGCTGCCTCCCTCTTTGTGCGGCGGGATTGGGGACATGACGCCGCCTCCCAGTGGGGGGTGGCTGAGGGTGAGGAGGTGACTAAGGTGTGGGTACCCAGGGTAGGGTCCCTCCCTTCGGGAATGCAGGTACCTGAGCCATTCGTGGCTGAGCCGGGGGTGGTGGCTGGCCCTGCTGGTATGGCATCTAGAGTGCCTGGTATGCCCTAGTTCACAGACTTGTTCATCAGTTCTTCCCCCCCCCCCTCAGCCATATTGGAGCCACCATGATCTCCTATTGATAATGGGTCAGTAATTGATGGATCCTTCACGTTAGATGGCTCGGTAGTTATCATAGTGATAGACATTGCTTTGGGTCCGGACCTTCCTCCCAGACCCTTTTCCGTGGGCATTGGTCTAAGGTTGAGAACCCTTATATGGTTGGAGGGTATGATACTTGGTTCCGGTTGGCAGCGCCTGGAGGGCATCAAGCTGTAAGTTGGCCTCTGGACATTTTGGGCAGTATGTCTGACTTTCTCAGAATGATATTGTCAGGGCAGCAGGCTAGGAAGCAGGTACTAGTGGAGGAGGCCAGAGTACAGAGTAGGGAGGGGCATGCTGCTGGCAGGGAGGCTGGCTCTTCTATGGGTCAGTGGCGCAAATGGCGTTTGGAGAGAGGAAGTGGCCAGGCATAGGGTAATACCTTGGAGGCTGCATCAGAGGCAAGACTTCCTATGTTGAAGGTGGTATTGCAAGACAGTGGTTAGACAGGATTTGTATTTTTTAATTTATTTTATTTTTGTGATCGTCATGGGCCATAACTACCTTCCCCTTGCTTGGTGGGACCAAGGACTTTGGTCGCTCTATTCCTATCAGGTTGGGTGTTGGTTTGCTGGTTGGGACGAGGGAGGGGAGGAGTGGTGACAGGTTCCTATACTTAGCTCTTGGGAGTGCTCGCTTATAAGGGTGGTGATGGTTGAGGCTCAGAGGCTTAGGCACTTTGTATGGTAGTTGTTATTTGAAGGAGCACACCGGTGTATTGTGGGGACCCCAGCCCCAGGCTGTTACTTCAGTTGCAGTGCCGGCCCACATTACGGGACCACCGGTAGTCCTGCTCAACTATAAGCTATGTTTTGGTGCGACGAGTATAAACAAACTTAAATATTATTCGGACACCTGTACCTAGGAATTGCACTTTCTTCTACCTCAGGTCCTCCTAAACCTCTGAACCCTGATCCTGAACCCCAGAACCGTGAACCTTGTACAACTCACTTTGGTTGTACCCCCGCACCTAGTCCTCATCTCCAAACTCCTACCTGCTCTAATTGTGGTATACCTTGGACTACCCGACCCTCAGACCCTGCCTGTTATATATAAGAAGGCAGAAATTGTGCTATGTAATTCAGTAATTCTAAAAACCACTGGAGTTCCTTCTTGTTTGTTGGCATGGTCCATTCCTCCAGTGTCCATATTGCCTCAGGGGCTGCATAGATCCCTTTATCATCAGTGATGTGGCCTAATAAATCCAATTCCTTCGCAAAGAGGTCTGATTTCTTCCTGCTCATGTAGTACTGTGCCTTGTGTAATCTTTCACATACCAAGTGTAAGTGAGCTAGATGTTCTTCTGCTGTATCAGAAAATACTAGGATATCGTCAATGTATACCCATAGAGAATCATGTAGGTAATTACCTAATACGTCTTCCATTATGTGCATAAAGGTTGTGGGTGCATTTTTATCCCCTTGCAGCATCACTCTGCTTATCATGGTCCTGAATAGTGACTTGAACAAGTTACTTTTTTTCATCCTTAGAGTTTGCTATTGTCTGGAAATACACTTTACAGAGATCAACCTTACTTCAGTAGCTCTTTCTTCCTACCACATTTAGAATATCTTGTTCCTGGGGTATTGAGGGGGTGTCCTTAATTATCAGGTTGTTGCATTGCTTAAGGTCGACTAGGGGTCTGATATCCACTCTGTCCTTTTTGTATTGTACAAACATAGGGGCTGCCCCTGTTACTGCTTCATAGTAGACAACTCCTTGGTTCAATTTCATTTGGACCCACTCGTGTAGTTTTGATTTGTATGCCTACAGTATGTATATTTATCTTTGATTTGTGATCCTGGAATTAGTTGTTCTCAGTGGTTGATTTTTCATAGTGGTGGTAACCTGTCTGGTATTTCATCTAGGAAGACATTGCTGAACTTTTCAATAATCGTTTGCCCGGTCTCCATTACTGCAGCTCTATGTTTCCCTCTAGTTGATTTACCTGACACCTTCACTTTCTGGTTTGGGAAGATAACCACTTTCTCACCACAGCCAATGGTTATCTTATGACAAGTCATAGACAGTATCGCAAGGAGTACATGATATTTCGCAATGTTTCTGATTAGCATGAGGTTGTTCAGGAATCTAGCTTTTCTTATTTGTACCATGGTGGTTGCCTGACTATTGCTAGTTGACCAAGATCTCTTTATGGCCATGTTAAGTATTACCAGGTATTTTGTGGACTGGGTTTTGATGCCATGCATGGCTATAAAGGTATTGTTTAGGATATCAGATCCTATTGTTCCTGTCTTGAATAGAACTCTTGCTAGAAATCCATTTATTTCTACTGTCTCTTGCAGTGATTAAAAGGGGAGTATTTTTATAGCTGCAGGGGTAGTCCTAGAATAATCAATTGTTACTACAACTGAATTGATACTGACTTCCTCAAAGTGACTTTCTTCTTCTTTTTCAAGGGAGTTGGTAGTGACCTCCTTTTGTATGGGCTTGCTATTGGAGTTTCATGCATAACCGTCCTTAGCGAAGTGTGTCTTTTTTCTGCATTCATAGCATTTGTTGTTTTCCTTCCACTGTCATTGTAGTTGGTTGTTCCCTGGTTTTGAAATTTCCTCCTTCCTTGAGTTCTCATTAGAACTGTACCTGTTAGGGGGTAGGTGACTCTAAAGTCAAGCGAGTATACACTAGGCCCTGTAACCTTCTGTCTCAGAGATAGTTAAGAAGGCTCATAAAGATAGAAGTAAAGTAGAACGAATATATTGATAAGATCTCTTCTCCGGTCGCTGATGATAGACTTAAAAGCTAGGGATTTTTTGGTTTTGTTTGGCTCATTTTGTATTTCGTTTATGGGACAAAAACGGCATATGGAGCGCTAGCTATGACGCCTAAAAAACCGCCCCCCCCTGGACCAGGGTGAACGACAGAGCTAAAAAAACCATCTGGGGTAGAAAAAACTACTCCCGCCCGAAATCCTTCCCGTAGACCACGAACCAATAACCCCTACCGCCAAGCGACAAAAGAAAGCTAGCTACCCGACAGTGAACCAAGAATACGCCTAACCACAAGAACGAAGCACCTAAAGACTAAAACCCAAACCAAACCCCCTAGAGTCT
>LN891135.1:175241-188202 GCA_900010015.1 Tuber aestivum | reverse complement strand
CCTTAGAGGGGCAGGAGAGGATGGCATGTTGCATGGTCTCCGGCTCTAGGCCGCAGGCTGGGCAAGTGGTGGGTTTGTCTGGCTCGTTCCAGGGGATATGGGCAGCTAGATAGCTCTTTCCAGCTCTCATCTGATGTATTCTTCCAGCCAGAAAGCGCTCCAGTCCCATAAAGGGGTGTGGGGCCTCCGGTGGAGGATAGGGATAGTATAGGGGAGGGGGGGCCTGAAGCGCCCAGTCCTGAGAAAGGAGGGACCGAGTAGAAGCTTTCAGGAGGGAGTACTTCTGAGATGAGGAGAGATTGTTGACCGCACCAGGGACCAGGTGCCTGTTCAGGCCTGGGAGAGTCCCTTTGGCGGCGATTCGAGTGATGGAGTGAGCTATGCCATCAATAGGCAGGTGGGACCTTACGGCCGGAGAGGGCCTGGGGGTCTTCCAGAGCAGGGGGTAAGCGTTTCCCTTCAGCCCGGTAGACAGGGCCCGGTTGGAGTCCGGGGCCCTTATCGCCGATGCAGAGGGAAAGGAGGAGGGGAGCCTGGCTGCGGCCGGGTTAATCTCGGGAGGGGAGCAGGGCATCCTTAGGGCCGCCATCCGGCGCTTGTGGGGAAGGAGGACTACCAGAGGCGGAATGCTAGCCTCACAGGGGAGGATTGAGGTAGGGGTAGAGTGGAAGCAGTTGGTCACCCATCGGAGGACCCGGTTCCAGAAGACCTCCATCTTATGGAGTGAAGAAGCGTTGGGAACCAGAAGATCGGCCCCGTAGGAGAGGATGGGCAGGATGAGCCCTACAGCAAGCCTTCGATTGAGATAAGGAGGCAATCCTTTGCCGGGAGGAGAGAGTGGTCTTACAATAGCGAAAGCCCCCTAGGCAAGCGCTAAGCGTTTTGCAAAATGAGAGGTTTCCAGGCTAGGGGTAAACCAGTAGCTGAGCCAGCGAACCAGCCCGGCAGGGTGGAAGAGGGCACCATCCAGGGTGACTGGGGTGTAGCAACGAGCCCCATGGTCCCTTGAGGTCCTCCAGTGAGACAGTTCGGTCTTGGGCACAGAGAAGGACATGCCAATAGCCCCTGCCCGTCTCTTCAGTGCCAAAAAGTAGTGTTGTAAGCGCTGAACATTGCGCCTGTAAGAGGAAGAAGCCACCGTTACAGTAAAATCATCAACATAAGAAAACATAATTTTCTTGGGAATACTCAAATGAAGAGGAGACACATAGATGACAAAAAGAAGAGGAGAAATAGGAGACCCTTGTGGCGCGCCCACCTGCACTGGAGAGAACACATTAGAAGACCCGTGAAAGAGAAGACGACAATGTCTATTAGAAAGGAAAGACTGAACCCAGGCACAGATGTATGGAGGCACCCCCCTGGACTTGATGAAAGTAGTGAGTAGCGTTGAGTTGATATTGTCAAACCCCCCTTTAATGTCAAGGAAGAGTGAGGAGGCTTTGAGCCCGGGCCTCTGGAGGCATCGGATCTCGTGGGTGAGGGCGGCGCAGGCGTCATAGGTGCTGAGTCCAGGGAGCGAGCCGCACTGATTTGGGTTGATTAGGCCGCGTGAGCGGTCCACTAGGGAAAGGCGAGAGGCAACGATCCTTTCTAGAATTTTTGAGACGGTCTGGAGGAGGACAATGATGCGGAAGGAGGTGGGGGGGGAGTAGTCCGGTTTACCTGGCTTGGAGAGAACGACTCCATTGGCCTTTTTGAGGGAGGGAGGGTGGAAGCCAAAAGCTAATAACGGCGAGAGGAGGTTAACAAGGAGGGAGGGGTTAGCTGCGTGGACCTTCTTCCAGACCCCGTAGGGTATCTGGTCCGGGCCTGGGGCTGAAGAGTTTGATGACTTAGACAGGGCCTTCTGTACCTCTTCGGGGGAGAGAGGGGGTGAGTCACGGAAGGGCCTGAGGATGGGTGGGGTGGGAGTGCGAGTCTTGTGGGGGAAGAAGGGATCAAGGAGCGCTGAGTTGATCTGTTCGGGGGAGGAGAGGCTGGGGAAGGAGGGGAAGCGGTTGGGGGCTCTTCCAGTGGCAAGCCTTTTGGCCGTCCAGACTGAGCAGGAGTCAACCATGGCAAGGAAGCTTCTCCAATGCTCGGCCTTAGCCTTCTTGATCGCCTTGAAGTAGAGGGAGCGGGCCTCGCGAGCCTCGGTATTGAGTGTGGGAGAGGGGGAGGAGCGGGACCTTCTGGCAGCTGCATTGAAAGCACGGCGCAGCGAGGTCAAAAGGGGTGACCACCAAGGCTTGGACCTAAGTGAAGGGCGTTTTAGTGGGCCCGGGGCCAGGAGTAGGGCTGAGAGGGCACCAAGGTGTCGATCGAACCACGAGCTAAGGGCGGAGGCTGTAGGGAGGGAAGGTGGCGGTGGGACATCAACCCCCTGCAGGGTCTCAAGTACCGGCGGCCAGTCCACCTTGTCCCAGTCTGGGCTCGGGGGGGCCTGGTGCATCAGGGGCGTGGAAAGTTTAATGAGGATGGGGACGTGGTCGGACCCGGTAGAGGGGAGATCAGCCGTCCAGGAATCATGGAAAGGAGCCAAAAGCTTGTTGGCAAAAGCCAGGTCAAGTACACCTGGCCTGGTGGCCAAGTCGAAGGGGAACCTGGTGTGGATGCCAGGCGTATTGAGCAGGTTGTAGCCGGCCTCGGAGGCAGCCTCGAAGTATGGGGAGGACACCAGCAGGTCTTGGTCCGAGAACTGGCGCAGGGGGTCAGAAAGGGGATGGTGCAGGTTGAAGTCACCAAGGGTGAGGGAAGGAAAATCATGGAGAGGAAAAGCATCCGGCGGCGACACTGTCCGATGGTGAGAGGAAACAAAATTAATGGAGTACAAATTGTAAATCCGAAAAACATGGAGAGATGATGAAAACAAACCCTTAGGCGAGTGGATATCCAGTGCCATTAAGTCAGGCCGATCAAAGAAACAAGGGAGGACAGGATAGGCTCCAAGGAGCTCCTGATAAACAAAAAAGGCTACCTTAGGCTTACGGCCTGAGGCGACAGGGGGGGAGAAACATTTATACATGGAGAAAGACGGTAGCTTCCCTCTCCAGACGGGGGGGTCTTGGAGGGCCACTACCTGGGGGGGGGATGGCAGCGCAGCGAGGCTGTTAAAAAGTGAAAGAAAAACATTCCAGCTTCCTAAGCAGTTATGTTGAACAATGGAAAGAAAAGACAGGAAAGAAGGGGTTGGCGGCACTTAAAAGCTAGGGAGGCACCTCGATATTTATATTCCGTGTTTGGCTGGTCGCGGCCTACATCCAATCCCTTACTGACTATGTACCTGCCATACTAACGTTTCAGTGTCCTTGGAGTGCGAACTCCGTTTGACCCTGAAAACTAACTTCCCCGCTCTGTTCCTGAGTGGAGTAATCAGCTCCATCAAAGGACTTATCAATGATTCTTCTATGTGTATAGCTTAGAGTGCATGACAAAAATAACTAACTCGTCCAGTGAGTTGTTATTAACCAATCGTAACTAGGTCTTCCGGATGACTCTAGCTTACGCGAGCTTACGGGACATGCATATTACTTCTTGTAATTGCATATAGACTTGCAGAGGTCGTAGCTCGATAACTAACCGACCAATCTGAACCAACTAAGTCTTATCTTGTAGAGTGGAGCTTCTTCTATGTTATCCAGTAAAAACCCCTCGGTCGCATGCCTCGTATCTCCATGGAGAGGGCTGCATAGATGCCTTTATCGTTTCGTGCGATAATATGATATCGTCACGATAACTACAGCGGGGCCCAGAGTCAAACACGTGACCATATGCATTGAGTCACATGCCGTACCAATTACGCTTCTATGTGTAACATTAGCTCCCTCCTCTTCGAGACTCGTCCTCAAGTCTTTCTATGTTTCTAAGGTAATCTACATATAGGGTACATTTTATAGTTATAAAAGAAAATTCCGTCTAGGACTCTATCCAGGTAGGGTAAAAAACCATTGCGTGTTTACTTGTCCATGCCTAGAAAAACCTTTCCTGATAATCCTACCTCACCTGTGGCATTTCCGGGTTATCCCTATGAAATTCCTCCACTAAGTCGGTAGCATGTTCAAGATGCTCCAGCGGCTTCCAGGTGTTTTCATCTTCCGAACACCCCTTCTATTTCACAAAATATTTCAGTTCTCAGATGTGTTTATTGCGTCCGGAGACTCTTGTCATGTAGGAGAGAATTTCGCTTTTAACAATTTTCTCAACCTCCCATTCCAGATCGCCCTCAATCTCTTCTAGTCCCTGTAGCCTCTGTTCCCTTTCTGGTTGGACCGATGTTCGATAGGGGTTCGAGGAGCGACACATGAACTATGGGGTGTATTTTCCACCATTTGGAAATCTCCAGCTTAAAAGCGCGGTCACCTCTTTTTTCAAGTATTCGGAAGGGTCCGTAAAGTTTTGGGCTCAACTTCTTGGATGGTCGCTTTGTCCAAATATTCTTCGCATTGAGCATTACTCAATGTCCAACCTTGTAATCCAGTTGTTGCTTAACTTCGGGGTCGTAGTACTTGCTCATCACTTCTCAAGTGAGTTGTAAGGTGTCTCGGGCTTGTTGGTGTATTTCTTTCCTCCAGTAGGCATAGGTTGTTGCTCCTGGATTCTGTACTTCTCTTTCTTTCATCCATTCCATTTGTGGATGATAACCATAGTTTGCGTAGAATGGGGTTAAACCGTGCGCTTGGGTTACCGAGTTGTTGTATGCGTGCTCAGCTAATGGTAATAGGGTACACCAATCATCCTGATCGCAGTTGATGAAACTTCGAAGGTAACCTTCCAGCACTTGGTTCGTTCTTTCGGTTTGTCCATTGGTTTGAGGATGGTAGGCGGTTGACCTTCTTCGTTTGATGTCTAGTGATGCGCACAGTGATTCTCAGAATTCCCCTGCAAACTTGGCGTCCATGTCTGAAACGATTTCGGCAGGCAACCCGTGAAGCTTCCAAACTTCTTCTAAGAATGCGGTTGCCACGTTCTTAGCACTAGTGGTCCCTAGTAATGGGATAAAGTGGACCATTTTGGTGAATCAGTCGACCACAACTATAATCTGGGTGTTGTCGTTCGACGGAGGAAGTTGTGTAATAAAATCTGGAGAAATCGAACTCCAAGCTGCAAAAGGTATTTGTAACAGTTGTAGGAAACCGTACTTGGTGTGTCTTGGGGCCTTGCTATGTTGGCATTCATCACATGACCGAACATAGTCATTGACTCAATCGGCTAATCCTTTTGAGTGAAAATCTCGCGTAATGATTTCTAGAGTCTTTTCTTGTCCGAAATGTCCGGCTACTTTGGAGTCATGACCACTTTTCACGATCCAGGTTCATAGTTCCTCAGAGGCCGGTATGTACAGCCTAGTTTTAAAATAGATGAGCCCATCTTTGGTTGACCAGTGCTTAGGCCATTGTGCGTTGTCATTTCTTAATCTTTCTAATTCCTTTCTCCTGGATTCCCAGTCCTCGTCTTCCGCTTCTGCCTTCTTTACCGATGATGTGAACTCTTCGAGGAACTTCTTGGGGTTTGCATTTAGCACTACCCTAGTTGCCATGACCACTGATTCTTTATGCAGTTGGTCGTGAGTTTCTTCGTCGGTTAAGTCAAAATGTTGGTTGAGGTTCGAGTCCTCATTTAGGAAGTTGATACAAGGTGGGGTCTCAGTTAATCCAGTTCCCATGCTCCCGAATCCTTGTTCTCCTCTTTCCATGTCTTCTAACTCTGTCTCTTCTTGCAGTTCACCAGTATGAATCTTTTCCAAAATTAACTGGGCAATCTTAGTGCCAGCTTGTGCTTTGTAGTCCTTCCTATGCGTGTTGTACAGCAGTGCCTTAGCTTCTCCTCAGTAATCCGCATTGATGACACCGGCGCGGGTGTCAATTCCATATTTGGCACCTAAACCACTTTTTGGTGCAATGCGACCATAAGTTCCTTTTGGTACTGCTATTGCTTTTCCGGTTTCGAGTAATGCTTGTCCTTTTCCTGGTACAATAGTATCTTTTGATGCATACAGATCATATCCAGCTGCTTCTCTGATTGCCTTGGTTGGTAACTTAGCCTCCGGGTAGAGTCGCATTGCTCGAAATAGGTTTTGTGTAGAGTTGACTATTGCTTTCTCATTGTCTTCTGATCCTAGAACTATAGAAATTCGGAAAACGGCGAAGTGTGCTGGTTTTAGAATCGACTGCTCAGTTCGTTCAGCTGCCCCCTCAGGGCGGTACTCCGGCCACCTACTTAGTGCATCTGGCTTGCCGCTGCTCGTTCCTGGTGAATAAACAATTTTGAAGTTGAAATCAGTCAACTTCTGCGCCCAGCGAATTTGTCGGGCGCTCCAGGCTTTCGTAGTGAGGAAATACTGCAGATTCTGGTGATCCGCATACACGGTAATTGGACGATCAGTTCCCATCAAATAATGGCGCCATTCTTCGAATGCTTCGACAATGGCAAGAAGTTCCTTGTCATGGATATCGTAATTGCGCTCGGCAGGATTTAACTTTCGGGAGTGGTAAGTGATTGGGTGTAGTCGTTTCTCCAAAAACGGGGAGAGTACGCAGCCCAAGGCAAAATCGCTAGCATCAGTTTCCACAACCATATCCCGTTCGGGTTTGAAGTGGCACAAAATGGATGCGGTGACGAACTTCTCTCTCAGAAGTTTGAAGGATTCATTTGCTTCGTCGGTCCACAGGAAACCACTCGGGTTTACCTTCAATAATTCCGTAATTGGTTTGCAAATAGCCGAGAAATTCTTCATGAATTGTCGGTAAAAGTTTGCAAAACCCATGAAAATTTCTATGTCCCTTATGGACTTTGGTGGCACCCATTTTTTAATAGCGTCCACCTTTCTTTCACTCATCGACACCCCTGTCGTTGAGATAATATACCCTAAGAATTCCAACTCTTTTACGTGGAAAACCGAATTTTTTAGCAAGATGGCTAGCTTATGCCGTCATATTTGCCTTAGGACTTTTCGTACGAGTTCGATGTGCTCCTTTTCGTTTTTTGAATTTATCAGTTTGTCGTCTATATAACATACGACTCCTTGATCCAAAAACTCCTTCAGCACAACATTCATCATGCTCTGAAACGTTGCAGGTGCATTAATTAGTCCAAAAGGCATGACCTCGTACTGTTTTAAACCGTACTTTGTCCCAAAAGGGGTTTTGTCTCCATGTCCTTTTGCTATTCGAACTAAGTTATAGCCTTTAGCTAAATCGATTCGTGACATAATGTCGCATCCTTCCACTCTGTCCCGTAACTCTGACATCAGAGGCAACGGACATTTATTCGCAATCGTAAGCTCATTTAACTTACTATAATCCACACATAGTCGTAGGCCACCACCGGGTTTTGGGGCGAAAAGAACTGGCGCTCTGTACTGGGATCTGGTAGGAATTATCTTTCCTTGCTTAGTCATCTCGTCCAGGTATTCTCGTAGAACCTTAAGTTCTTTTTCCGACATAGGTTATATCGGTCCCCATGGTGGCTTAGCTCCTTCAACCAGCTCGATTTTGTAGTCGAATTCGCTATGGTCCGGTAATCGATCTGAGGCTTGTGTGGAAAACACGTCTTTATAGTCCTGGTAGCACTTAGGCAATCTTTCCCAAGCTACTTCCCAGGGTTCATCGGGGTACTCAAATGGCGCTATCATGCCTTTGGCATGCATTCATCCGACAAATGTAGCTTTTTTCGTCAAGTAGCAAGGACTCATCCCATTCTACTTCAATAGGATCATGTGCAGGTCCGGTATGGTCCACATACTTTTCATCCGTGAACGTCCAAGATTTCGAGTTGCCAATATTGGTGATCGGATGTTGGTCATGCCACCAACCGAAAGGTATGATCATATCCTGTGCGACAGTATTAACCACGTCACAGGATACAAGTGATGAGTATTGGTTGGTTCCTATTTCCAACCGTATAGGATGGGTATAAAGCCATCCGTTTTCCTTAGAGGGTTTGCCATCAAACCCCTCGATCTGGAGAGGCTTCTTTTGTCTTTCGGTGGGTATGCCTAATCATTGTACTAAAGTTTTGCTAATGACAAAGATATTAGAACCTGAGTCTAATAACACACGAATCGGTACTTGATCTTTATTGGAACGAAGGTATGCTGTGCCTTCAGGGCACTTATATCGTTCCGGTTCTGGTACACTGGTTTTGGCTTGTTTGGGTCCCACATGGGGGCCCTGGTTGGTTGTCTGCCATTTGCTCATGGTTGTGGGGGTGGTGATTGTTACCACGCCAGCATGGTTTCGGCTACTAAAGCCTCCTCAGACAACCTTGGGACATTGCGCTTGATTACCCTCAAGAATGATATTGAATCATACCGAACTCAGAAACCCAAACTGAGTCGAGGATCGACCTTTTAACCCGGCCTTAGGGTTTGCTTTCGGTTTCCACCATGGGGGGACCGTCTGGGGCAAGCAGGCTGTCCCCAGTTTCCCTCATCCTGATGATGGACTACCCCATTGCCGTCGCCATGGGTGCCCCTTCCTGTACTTGCACCAGCCTTTCCTTGCGAGACGCCCTGTTTATGACTAATACGTGTGGAGTCTTTGGACATCGGGTTGTCTTCCCTCGCTTAGAACCGTTTTAAACTGGTATGTCTTTCTGGGACTCTTTCTATCAGGTGTACCCCCTTGCTGAGCGCTCTATCACCAGTTTCAACTCATATTAGGCTGCGTCCAGCCAGCTTGGACTCCTGTCTAGCTGGTTCGATAGGTGTGCACTATCTGGTTGTACCCCCGATTTTCTTTGCCCGTTTTCACATGCAATGCCTAGCGGAGGCCTCCAAAGGGTGTGCATCCCGCTCCTTAGGCACTTTGCATCCTTTAGCACTTTCTCGCAGTAGGCCTCTGCGTCATTCTTGCATAATGCGTTCCAAAGAGCAAACCACTAGGTTAGGGAGAGATGTACTGTCAAGCAAGAACGTGTATTTCGTCGTCTTGTTGACCATCCTATGTAGGGTGCGCTTCCCTTGTGCAGATGCTCCACCATTGCCTTGGACTTCATTTCTATACCCTTGCTTAATCCGAAGTTGTTTCCCAAATCCGAGATGCTGGATTTGCTCGAGTTTGGCCCACCTTTCCACCTGCAGGTTTTAGGCAGACTTCCACTCGTCCGGTTCTCGGGACTGCGATCCTGCGCCCAGTAGTTAGGTTTACCGCAGCTGCCTTTCATCATTCTCCCCACTTATGATTAGTGAGTCCACAGCGCATGTAGCCATCATTCTTGTGCCGTGAGTTGATCGTTTCCTGTGAAATTCCCTCGTGCGGCGATTTCCAATCGGTATGTACTCATTTTGTAGGTGACGAGCCTGTTCTCGCAGGTTTCCACTTTCCTTTCTCGTCTCGCTTTGCTGGAGACCAAGTCTTAGCCTTTCCTTTTGGTTGGCTACTTTGGTCCTTGTCCCCAAACTTTCTTTTTGGAATTATTGTCTCGGAGCTACCGCCTTTCAGGCGGAGTTGCTCTTTGAATTCCTCATCCTTCATGCCTACAGCTCGTAGCTGTTTTATCGATGCATCATCAGAGTCGACTTCCTCATACGACATCCTAAGGAGGATGGAAGGCGGGAGTTTACTTTCCACAAGTTCTCTCCAACTTTGACCCTTCATTTGCCCCTGGATATTCAACAACTCGAGTTGAGTAATATATGCCTCGATGTTGTTTTGGCAAGGCACTTTTGTCATCTGGTTCAGTGCCTTTCGACCCTCATTGTACGGAGCGTAACGCTGAGTTATTTCTGTTCAGAAATTATCCCACAGTTGGAACTCCTCTCGTCTCTCCTGGCCCGCTAGTCCATCCATGGCATTTCAGTACCATTCCTTGAAGGGTATCACATCCTTCTCTTTCGTCCTGCCTAAGGCACACACGATCTTGTCGTGGTCCTGTTCCCAGTGGTGAGGGTTCCTTCGAAAATAATCCTCGCATTCAGTTAACCAGTTTTCCACTTTCTTGTAACTAAGATTTTGGAAGTAAGAGGGCAGTTCGGCTGGTTTCCTACTAGCCCCAGCCACTGCTCTCGTCATTAAGGCTGCCCATTCCTCAGCCTCAAAGTACACATTTCCTGGTCCTTGACCTCCTCCAGGAGGTCCGCTGCGGTCCACCGCCTCCGCTTGGAGGTCCACCACCTCCACCAGGAGGTCCAGATGGTTCACCTTGTTGGCTTTCACTCGGTGGCCCTGATCCTCCGTTTGGGTCCCTTTTTGGTGGTAGGGGTGGCGCGTAGAAGCTATGGTTATTGGTTTCCGTTGGCGGCACCGTCCCTGCACCTGCAGGTTCTCCAAACGTACTTGGGGGGGGTAAAGATGCCCCATCTTCATCATAGCCGACCAGGACCCTTGCCTTTCCTTTTCCAAATCGACCTTCTAAAGCTGTCCCAAGGGCATTGACCACTAGTTCTGCTGTGGTCGCCCCTTGTTTGGCGAAATCAGCGCGTATGTCTTTTCCAAAACTAGACATTTTACACGTCAGGGTTGCCATTTCTGTTCGTTGATTTTCCAATGCCCGGTTGACGGCTTCCCGATGTGTCTTCGCGTTTTCGACATAACTCGCTAGGCGATCCTTTATAGTTGCCTTCAGCTTTTCGTGTTCGACAATAACATCGATTCTTAGCTGATCAATGGCTTTCCGGTCGATTTCCCTCTGTTAATCCATAGCCCTTGGGTCGGCTTCCCTCTGATCTTTCAACTGGTCAATCATTCCGGCCAGTGTGTTGTCTCTTTGCATAGAATCTATGCTTTTCTCTCCCACTTCCCATTCCAAGCTCACGGCTCTCCGAGTTTGCTCCTCTGTCACAAACTGTTGTCGGACCAGTTCTTCTGCCATTCGTACATGATAGCTTTCTACTTCAGCCGTCATGTAGTCTTGGAGTCCTTGGGCCGACCTTTCCAACCTTGTTAGTTCATCTCCCATGAACTTTTCTCCTGCATCCAACCTAGTCTTGGTTTCGGCCACCTCGTCGGCAACCTTTTTTCTAGCCTCTGTTAATGCCGCATAGGTAATTTGTTATTCGTTCCGAGTTTGGATGATGGTATGGTCTAAATGACTAGTGACCCTTCCTAACATCACCACAAATCTGTTGAACTGTTCTGGATTGGGAGGTACTAGACTTCCTGCCCGTGATCCTCGACTGGATCTATCCTTCGTTATTCCGGTTGGCCCTAATGGCCCAAGTGATCCGAATGGGTGTAGAGGTGGGTTGCCCATGGAGGGCCCTAATTTTGGGAATAATCCTCTGACCGTTCGGGGGTCCCATCCCCCTGTGGACACGGGTGATCCAGCAGTCTTCTCCGTTTCCATGTCCGGCGCCTCACCGCTTTTGCGTAATTTGAGGTATGTCCATTATATTGTTCCTCATTTAGTTCGTATTGGTGTAAAAGCTCAATTTCCAATGCCCAAGGAGCCAAGGATCCCTCGTAGCCCCCTTCGTCGTTGCAGAGGATGGAAGTCGTACCGTGGTATGTTGTATCGCAGGTGGGTTCCTCGTAAGGTTCCCAGTCAGGGTCGTTGAAGTAGTAGTGAAAGAAATCAGGTTCCGACCACTCTTCAGAGTAGGTGAACCAGGAGGGTTCGTCTTCTTCGAATAAAGGGATATCTACTAATTCGGTTTCCTAAAGTATTTCAAAGGAGACATAGATAGGCGTGGATCCTGGTTCGAAGGTGGTGTCTGAATGTTCTTCAAAGTCCACTAATTGAATTTGTGGTCACAAAAGAATCATTTAAAGAGCCTTGGTAACCAGAGGTTATCAATATAGTGTTAGGGGGTGGGTAACTCTAAAGTCAAGCGAGTATGCACTAGGCCCTGTAATCTTCTGTCACAGAGATAGGCAAGAAGGCTCATAAAGATAGAAGTAAAGTAGAACGAATATAATGATAATATCTCTTCTCCGGTCGCTGATGATAGACTTAAAAGCTAGGGATTGTTTTTTGTTTTTTGTTTGACTCATTTAAATTTTTGTTTATGGGACAAAAAGGCATATGGAGCGCTAGCTATGACGCCTAAAAAACCGCGCCCCCCCGGACCAGGCCGAACGACAGAGCTAAAAGAACTCTCTGGGGTAGAAAAAACTACTCCCGCCCATAATCCTTCCCGTGAACTGCTCCACCCAATAACCCCCACCGCCAAGCGACAAAAGAAAGCTAACTACCCGACAGTGAACCAAGAACCCGCCAAAACCCCAAGAACAAACACCTAAAGGCAGAAACCCAAACCGAACCCCTAAGGGCCAACAATCACAACTCAAATCCAATGTAGGAACCCCTAGGCCATATGACGAGGGCCAGGAGGAGGGAGCTGAAGCCCCGGACGCGAAGGGTATAAGGGAAACTACCCCGAAGGTGGCGACCGAGAAGGGAGGAGAGGAGGTGTGTGGCAGGCGTGCCAGCGACCGTGTGTCCTCCGGGACGTTCCACGATTGAGGCAGTAAGGTGCCAGCGGGAGAGGAGGTGGTAGTAGGGTACCAGCCGATCCGACCGTGGAGAGGAGCCCTAAGCGAAGCAAGTGTTTTCCCGCGTCTCTCATGTAGTCCCTTGTTCTGGGAGAGATAGCGTCACTGTAGTGGAAGGGATCCCACCACCTGCCAGCCAAAGAGGCCCCAAAGAGTAGAGGAGGGGTAGACCCAATTCCGTGAACGACAACTATCGGTAACCGCGTTCGTGTCCGACTAGGCAGCCTCTTACGGGGGCAAGAGAATGGAGAGATCGACCGTAGCCTGTAAGCTGTTCTCTCCTACTGCAACTGTAGTCCCAGCTGTCTGTTGAAGGTGGAAAAGGGGGTTGCTGACCGTGCCAACGCCTAAGCGAGGCGGGGTAGGAAGAGGGGAAACATCACGAAGATGGGAGGCCTCAACCAAGGATGGAACCGAGGGAATCAAGAAATAAATCAGGACCCCAAGGGAGAGGGGAAGCGAGCCCACCTCCTGTAGCCGAGACTAGATGGAGGGAGATGGGGGGGGGTGTGGTGCTGGACGATGAAAGCCACGATAGAAATCATGGT
>LN891135.1:134566-169853 GCA_900010015.1 Tuber aestivum | reverse complement strand
GAAGGTGCGTGGGTTACCGTACCACACTCCATCAACTTGCACGGGGGAGTCGATATCTTCAACCGGGATGTCTAGGACATAGCCGGGAGGGGGGCGGTACTTAGCTCCAGGGGGAGCAGGAGGAGGGGGGGGCGGCGGCGGGCGTCTTGTCTGTTTTGGAGGGGGGGGAGGGGGAGGGCCCAACGGGGCTGCTAAGGGGCGGGCAGCAGATGCCGTGACTCTGAGAGAGAGGTCACGGAGGGAAGCTTCTAATGCAGGGAGGGAGGGAGGATCCTTGGGAGCAGCCGTGGAGGACTGTTCGAGGGCCTCTAACCTTTGGATGATGCTGCCAATCCTGGAAAGGGCGGTACAGACAAGTGGTAGGAGGATGACTTCGCCAGCAGATAGGTGCTGAAGCTGAGCGTCGGTGGGGGGGGGAATCGGGGGGGCTGCCTGTCCTATGTGGAGGAGCGTGCGGGCTAGTTCATCCCTTATCAGAGTGAGATTGTCTGGAAGGGAGGGGGTTGGAGCCCTTGACTCGTAGGGAGAGGCACGACTGGAGGCACGAGAGCCAGACCTTGAAGGGCCCGGACCAGGCCCCTCCATGGTGAAGGGGGCTCTGCGGGGTAGTGAGGGGGCTGTGCACTTAGAGACTGAAGCCTAAGCGAGGAAGGAATTAGGTGTGTGGAGATGGTTGCCACGCAAAACCCTGGAGTTTTGCCTGGCCGAATGCGGTAATGTTTTCAAGCGAGAGGAAAGTAGAGGGCGCGACTTAAAAGCTAGGGAGGCACCTCGATATTTATATTCCGCATCTGGGTGGTCGCGGCCTACATCCAATCCCTTACTGACTATGTACCTGCCATACTAACGTTTCAGTGTCCTTGGAGTGCGAACTCCGTTTGACCCTGAAAACTAACTTCCCCGCTCTCTTCCTGAGTAGAGTGA
This sequence comes from Tuber aestivum, assembly GCA_900010015.1. NCBI lineage: Eukaryota > Fungi > Ascomycota > Pezizomycetes > Pezizales > Tuberaceae > Tuber > Tuber aestivum. Next base: position 168,929 of record LN891135.1, on the reverse strand, counting down.
TCAGCTCCGTCAAAGGACTTATCAATGACTCTTCTATATGCATAGCTTAGAGTGCATGACGAAGATAACTAACTCGTCCAGTGAGTTGTTATTAACCAATTGTAGCTAGGTCTTCCAGATGACTCTAGCTTACACGAGCTGAAGAGACATGCATATTACTTCTTGTAATTGCATATAGACTTGCAGAGGTCGTAGCTCGATAACTAACCGACCAATCTGAACCAACTGAGTCTTATCTTGTAGAGCGGAGCTCCTTCTATGTTATCCAGCAAAAACCCCTCGGTCGCATGCCTCGTATCTCCGTGGAGAGGGCTGCATAGATGCCTTTATGGTTTCGTGCGATAATATGATATCGTCACGATAACTACGGCAGGGCCCTGAGTCGAACACGTGACCTTATGCATTTAGTCACGTGCTGCTCCAATTACGCTTCTATGTGTAACAGTACCGCTGTTCCTTTCTCTTCTTAGACTGATGTATCTTTTAGGTGTCTATATCCCATACGATAGTATCATATCTTTCCACTCCTTTGATTATTGTGTGAATATCATCCGTTGCTGCTTCATATAGTTCTACCATTTGACATAGTTTATTGTGCACGCTTTTGTAGAATTGTTTGTTAAGGGAACATGCTGATAGTACATCTGCCAGTAGCCGACTGTGATACATGAGAACTGTTGTGACTGTTTTCATAATTTTAGCAACCTTGATGCCTGGTACTTGGCATATTTTATTGAGATCCTTTGAACAATCCATCCTTGTTCCAGGACTATTGGAACTGATCTCAAAGGAAATTGGCTACCGTTATACTAGTAGCTCTGACCTGGTCTGGTTCTCAGTACACCTTTATGCATTGTTGGTAGGTTTCTGTGGCATTGTCTGTACAAAATACTCCTAAGTAGATTTCTGATCCATGGTCTGTTATTTCTATTCTATACACAGACAGGTATTGTCGTATGCTTGTGAGCCATCATTCGAATGCCTCCAGTTTAAGGTCTTCTCCTCTTCCAGAGAATGTCTTTGGTTGTAGGATTTTTATCTTAGGTTTTCGTCTGGCTTCCTCTACCAGTGGGTTGGTCCGCCCTGGCGGGGGTACTGTGGCGCCGTGGCTGGACATACTTTCTTCCCTTTCTGAGAAGCTGCTAAGTAAAGGTAGTGAAGACGGTTGTGCTAGTGATTTGCATTCTTTCACTGGCGATTTCAGGAATTCTCCGAATGTGGTGCCTGTATCTGGTTTCTTTCCTTTCCTTTAGGTCTGGCCATCTCATGGGATCTCACGCCTACTACAAGTTATAAGTGGATCTATGTCATACATACTCTAGTACGGGAGCTGACCATCATGGTCTGCTACTTCTACCGGTACCGTGGGTTGCTGAATCCTTGTAGGTTGATCAGGCCCTGATTCGTCATACTTTAGCCAATTACTGAGGTTCAAAAAATATAACATGTTCATGCTGGAATACTACTTATACTGCGGGATACGATCGAGGCGAGGACAGTCTACTAGAGACTGTGTAGTTGGTTTCTAAGGGAGGCTGCGAGAGAGGTGGTTCACTAAAGGGAGATATAAAAGTAACCGTTCAACCGAGTATATTAAAATACTGTCTGTTAAAGTCTGTCATTTCCAGGGTGGGGGACAGAGGCCTTTTTAAGTACAATTGTTTGAGTGCGATCATGAATTCTCACTCATATTCTTACTCAATCAAACTATAAAAATAACCAAGTATTAACCGATACTTAAAACAAAACATAAAACAAACTAAGTATCAACTCATGCTTAAAACAAAACATAGAACAAACTAACTGAGTACCAGCTCCAGTTACATCATAGGACTCAGTATTAAGTGTGGCTGAAGGGGAGGAGAGGGACCTTCATGCAGCAGTATTGAAAGTGCATCATAAGGAAAATAGAAGATGGGACCACAAGGGTTTTGACTTGAGGGAGGGTCGTTTCAGTGGTGGAGGGGCCAAGAGTAGGATCGAAAGGGCTCTGCAATGTTGGTTGAACTAGGAGCTGAAGGAGGGTGATATAGGAAGGAAAGGCAGAGGTGGCACATCAATCTTTTATAGGGCCTCAAGTACTGGAAGCCAGTCAACCTTGTCCCAATTACAGCTGGGAGGAGCAGAGATCATCAAAGAGAAGGAAAGCTTTATGTGGATAGGCATGTGATCACAGCCCATAGAGGAGAGGTCAGTTGATCAAGAATGGTGAAAGAATGCAAGAGAGCTATTAGCAAAGACTAGGTCAAGGGTGTCAGGCCTCCTTGAAGAGTTGAAAGGAAACATGCTAGTGTTATAAATATCAGGCATATTAAGCAAGCTGTAGCCAGCCTTATAGGCAGTCTCAAAGTAGGGAGAGGACACCAGGAGATCCTGGTCCAAAAAATAGTATAGCAGATTAGATAAGAGATGATAAAGGTTAAAATCCCACAAGGTAAGAATGGGGAAATTATAAGATAGGAAGGTATTTGCCAGAGATACTGTTCGGTGGTGAGAGGAAACAAAATTAATAGAACTTGAATATAAATTGCAAACCTGAAAAACATAGCAGGAAGAAGAAAACAGCCCTCTAGGCGAGTAGATATCTAGTGCCATGAGGTCAGAGTGGCCAAAAAAGCAAGGAAGAATCGGATAGGCTCTAAGGAGCTCCTGGTAAACATAAAAGGCTACCTTAGACTTCTGGCCTGAGGTGATAGGGGGGGAGAAGTATTTATATGTAGCAAAGAATAGTAGTTTCCCCTACCAGACTGGAGGGTCTTGGTGGGCTACTACCTGGATAGGGGAGGGTAGCATAGCAAGGCTATTAAATAAGAAAAAAAAACATTCCAGCTCCCTAAGTAGTTGTGTTGAACAATAGAAAGAAACAAAAGAGAAGTAGAAGATGGTGGCAATTGGTCCACCATATCTGAATCTGTGGATTGAACTATTACTTATTAAATGGACTGGAGGGGAATAGAGATAACCCACTAGACTCCCCTAGGAAGGCAAAGAATCCAGCAGTATGGGAGGAGAGAGCTGGAGCATGTGGTACAGAGGGCACAATAGGGTGGGGTGTGACCATAGGATCAGATTCTAGGAGAGGTAGGGTTAGTATATGGGTGGGTTGGAACTAGGTGTCATCCTAGTCTATTGTGTCGACACCATCCTCTTTCTCCCCTTCTAAATCTGAAGCCAGCTGGGGTAATTGGGAGGGGCATGAGGAGCAGGCCCTGTCAGTAGTGGGATAGCCTTTGACACAGTTTGTGTACTTAGAAGGTGTGGGAGGGCAGTATCCAACCATCAGCGTGAGGCAGCCAAGCTTGGACATGTTGGGTGGGGGCAGCAGTGGTTAGCCCATGTGTGATTCGATGTACAAATCAGGCAAACTGGGATAGAGGAGGTGCATGCTGTAGCGAGGCACCCACACTTCCAGCAGTGCCTACACTGCATAAAATTGTTCTTGGAGACTGCATTCTACTCATTTTACAGTTTAAAGTAGATAAGGATTTTGGACCCAATACAGACTACATCAGAGGGAGCGACAATAATAACCACTGAGATGATGGCTTTGTGTAAAAGAGGATTAGGTTGGAGGTAGCATGCTCCAAAGATGATGACATCCTTGGCATTCTTAAAGGAGGTAGTAAGGGTGAGAAAGAGGTCTGCTTGGTCTTGAGGGAGAAAGGCAACTGGGAAGCAGTAGATAACTAGCTGCACCTCATTGGGTGCAAGACGAAAAGGCCGGTATAGATTATCACTAACTGACAAGGACTGGTTAATTTTGTTGGCGAGTACTGTATAGTAGAGGGAGTAGCTGGTGGCAGAGATAAGGTGGTCTGAGGTGAGGTGAGTAAGAACACCATGTATGTTAACAGTAGCAGAGAAGGAGACTGGAAAGGAACAATTCGCTTTGTAAAGGATAGAGGGCACAATATCAGAGTTGGTAGCTGCCAGGTATGTGGCCTCAGGATAAGGGGCTGGGGTGGCATGGGAGATGAAGAAATGGTATTTGGCAGTTGGAAGAGGAGCAGCTTCCCAGTTTCAGGTAGGGGCACTACCCAATACTGTAACTTGTACTGCTGTGGTCTTCTTCTTCTTGCCCTTAGCTAGAGTTTGTTATAGGGCCTCCGGGGTCCTGAAAACAGCAGGTCCCTGCCCCCTTCCCCACCCTGCCCCGGATTTTGGCCTGGGGAGGAGCCTATTTTCTCCTCCATTCCCTCGCCTACCCAATACAACTCCCCACTCTGGCTACCCCCTGTACGGGGCCCTGCTACTACTCCCACCAAATTATATGACTAGAAGCACAATTGGGATCACCACCTCACCCCCATGCACGGTGTAGGGTCAGGAGAGGGGAGTTTGATGGTACCCCATGGCCTTAACAGGGTGGGGAGATATTGCAGAAAGCCACATTGCCCTGCCCAGGAATAAACACTACCCTTAGCACTGACCTGCTGGACTGTCCCCTTATAGGAAGCCACAGCACTGGTGTAAGAGGAGGAGGAGGGAGCTAGTATGAAGAAAGAGTCTGAGGGGATGGGGCCTGGGCAAAATATGGACTCGTCCAGGAAATCCCTCTGGGCAAGTTGTAAAGTGGCGAAGGAGGGGGGGGTGTCTTGTGGCAAAGGTGTACAGGTTTCTGTACCACACACTGTTAACCTGAATGAGAGAGTCAATGTCTTCAACTGGGATACCCAGCATATAGCTGGACAGGAGACAATACTTCACCCCTGAGGGAGTAGCAGAATAGGGGGGCAGCGGTAGGCAGCTGGCCTGTTTGGGAGTAGGAGGGTGGTGGGTCCAGAGGGGTGGCAGAAGGACATGCAGCTGAAGCTGTGACCTTTAGAGAGAAGTCTCAGACAGACGCTTCCAGCCCTGGCAGGGAGGATAAGTCCTAGGAGGCAGCAGTTGATGAGTACTCAAGGATTTCAAGTCTTTAGATTATGCTACTGATCCCCGCAAGGGCTGTGCAGAGTAGGGGAAGGAGGATCGTTTTGCCAACAGACAGCACCAGAAGCTCAGAGTTGAATGGTGGAGGAATTGGTGGTACCGTCCATCCTATATAATAAAGGATGTGCCATAACTACTCTCTGACCACGAAGAGGTGAGAGGGAAGAGAAGGGGTAGATGCTCTTGACTCATAGGATGCAGAGTAGTGAGAGGCTCAAGAGCCAGACCTCAAAGGCGCTGAAGTAGCACCCTCTATCCTGGAGGGAGGTTGTGCAGGGTAGTGAAGAGGCTGTGCACTTAGAGACTGAAGTCTAAGTGAGGAGAAAAAATAGGTGTATGAAGTTGGTTGCCATACAAAAACCCAAAGTTTTGCCTGGCCTAAAGTGATAATGTTTTCAAGCAAGAGGAAAGTAGAGGGTGCAGGGTATGTGAGAATATGGAGCATATAATGGAAGCCTATAGGCAAGGTATTATTTATAGTTTTGATGGTTTTAAATGATATATTTTTACTAGATATTCTTTTCATAGAAGAATTACAGAATCTGAGCTTCTTTTTGAATAATATCAATTTTCAATATAATTTATATCAATAGTCAATACAATTCTAATTTTCTAGATATTTTGTTTAAACAAGAGTAAAACTTTATATAGCTCAACAATATATAAAATTATGAGTTATGGTTCATACTTCAAAAACATTGTCATACTTTTTTATGTATTGTCACCAGGTAGGATAACAAATTCTCAAGCTGTTATAGCCAGTGTTACTTCCAAAATTGTTACAGATTTCATCAAAAACTTAATACAGGAACTAGTCTTCCAGAACCATACCTTGCTTCTTTATCCTCCATCTCTATTACAACTCTAGTCATTAAAAAATATTTTTTATTTGGGAATGACTCAATACCAGAGAAACATTACCACCTTTTTGGTCCTACACCCTCTCTGCTAGGGGGATGTAGGCCACTGCTCTTCAATTCTTTATTCCATGGGGGCTCCATCTCTACCTTGCCCCCTACCTGGCATCTAGCTCTTGCTGGTTGGAGTCCTCTTCTCACCTCTGGGAGTCTCATTATCAGACTTCCCTCCTCTCTACCACACTTTTGTTAGGCCTTACTTAGTATCAGCATGGTAAGCTTTGGTGGATAGAGGATAGTCTTTTGGTTAGTTGGTCTGGTGGTCCAATAGGCTATCAGGAGTTCACTTCAGGCCTATTCACATTGTATAGTGATGGTATTCTATCCACTAAGTGATCTTTTTTCTCCTAGAACAAGAGACTACATGAGAGAAGTCTAAGTAGTAATCCATCTGCTTTGTGTTTGAGGTTTGTGCCTACTTCTGTGATCCTGATTGTAGCCTTCCACCTTATCATTTGACCTGAATTGATATGCCTTATCTTCTACCTCTTCTCTCCTCTTGGATCAGCTGGTACCCTATGGCCCAGGTCCTTGGAGCCCTCCTTACCACCATGGTGGCAACTCTTCTATCTGCCCCTCTCAACTGGCTTGTCCAGTGTTTCACTATTTCCTGCTGGCATTGGCTGCCATCTTTTCGATACTGTCTTCAATGTTACGACTAACATCACTCAATCCTGTCCCTAACTAGCATTCTTTCTACTAGGTGATATCCCTTCTGTCCAGCAGCATTGGCCACCTCCTTCTCCTAGCTCTGCTCTTCTTCAGAGAGCTCATATATTCTACAACTAGCACCATACTGCCTAGCAGCTCAGCTCCCTCCTTCTCCTCTGGCTCAGACTTCCTTCATTACAGCTTAGACCCTCCGGGAGTTATCTAAATCTCAGCTAGCATCTCACTACCTCCTATGTTGTTGTTCCAGGGGGTAAGGGTTATTTACCTGCCTGCTACAAAGTCAGACCTGGCTCTCTCCTCTTGGCTTTCAGTACCCTTTTCTCTAGGCCAGTGGGACTAGAATCTACCATTCCATACAACAGGAGGTACCTTGTTTTAGTATAATTCGGTGTACCTAGACTGCGCAGATTTGTTATTGGCGGATTGAGTTAGAGTGGCACTTACTAATCCTACTTTTCTGGGGTCTTAGGTTCTTGGAGATTTTAACTTAGTTATAATATCGAGTAAGGGGATTTCTCTGACTGAAGGATGTTACAGCGTCTGCTATCTGTAGAGGTTTACAGGGTTCATTGTATTTAGTCATGTCATTTAAAGGTAATTTTTTATACCCCAGAGTGTTTTTTCTTCCTTCTACTAGTCAGGTAGACTAAGTGAAGGTTTTTGCAGCTATAGTATAAGCTGTATATCTTCTTTGTACCTACTTAATCAAATGAAATAATAAAATAAAAACAAATAAAATACCTTGCTTCTTAACCTGATATCAAAATATAGCTATTCTTTTAGGAAAACCAATCAACTTAAAGCAAATTTACAGAACTCAGCCAGAGCTTGGAAGACTTTTTTTTTGATTTGTTTGATACTGTATACTCATATTATAGTTTTTAGTAGAAGGATATATAGAATGTTGATGAGTATGAAATCATATTAGAAGTGGATGTCAATTCTTATATTATTGATAAGGCTGAAAAAAAGCATACCTACATGTAATTGTTAAAAACTTATAAATAGGTTTCTATCATTGAACCTATTATTGCTACAGGTAAATACATTGGACTAGTTATAATTATTTTCAAGAGTTACAATATTCAAACTTCTTGGTCTAAAGAAGAGAACCTACTAATCTGGTTAATTACTACCTCAAGTAAATGGTTGACTATGAACAGAATTGCAAAATAATAGCTCTACAAGATGTTTTTTCCTAGAAACAATTTCTAGTAGTATAGTCAATCACTATAGTATGCCCCATCAACAGATGTTGATTCTTGATGAACATAGAAATCATACCCAGTTAGACTTTCTTTAAAAATTTTAACATGCTAATGTAGAACTTTCATTCTTCCTATTATATTCTAGTTATATCCTTCAGTCTTTCAAGTTGGATCTTAGTATGTTTGTACTACTTCATCTTAGTCTGATAATACTGCACCAGTGAAAAAGCAGTATTTTATAACCTTTTGTCAACAAGAATAAAAAGCAGTCTTTATCTCTCATTACTTATATGTGGGCTGAGAAGCAGTAAAACTGCTTTCTTGAAATCCTGAGAAGGCACTAACCAAACCCATTACCAATCTACTCTAATTTACCAACCTCTGACCTGAACTCTGAAGCAGAGTCCCCTTAAACTCCCAAGTAACTACACACTATCTGTAGTACGAAACTCAAATCTCAGAATCTCTTTTCTACTATGACTCTAACCTACTCTCATAACCTTCACCATACTATCAAATCCCTAGAAGTAACTAGAGATATAACTGAAGACATCCGGACTCTCTTGAGCAAGACAAGTAAAGCTTTCAGCTATCTTACCACCTAGGATGCCCTTATTCAAGCTTCAAATCAACAGTTATAGCCACAATTGAAGGAGTTGGAAGATAAATGAAAGAAAATTAAGTCATTCAATGTAATTTTACATGCTCGTTGTTGTTGTAGAAGGATGAAGTTCATGAATTTGACTTTGTTGTATTTGAATGGCGGGAATCCGGGGGTGGCCGGGAACTGGAATGGCTAGCTTATACGTTTTGGATTGCATCAACCATACCTTGTTCTCCACCTATTGACATCAGAGGAATCGCAGCTTCTCAATTACAGCCAAGACCCACAGTAAACCCATTGCTGCCACAACTAATCGCCCTCGCACGGTGAATGAGGACCGAATCGTGCTCAAAATCACTTGCCGGTATCGCGGTATTCACCCTAAGGCTAAATCGTTCCTTCTCTGCAAATACATAAAAACAGTCCCACAACGCTCTACCATCAGATACAGCAAGTAATTCTCCGATTTACGATTTGCATGAAATGGACTGAAGCCAAATCCACCACAGCCAAGAGCCTACCACTCCTCCACACGCCTCTCGTGAACAGATGTACCGTATGATACTATATACATAAGACCGCGCCTCGAATCCCGAATCTCCAACGGGGAAAATGGAGGTTAGCAAAGCGTATGGTAATAATGCTGAAATGAAAAGGAAAAAGAAAAACATCGGGCAAGAGACATACAATGAATGGCTCCTTAGGTCGGGAGCACGAGAAAGTGTGAGAAAAAGAGGAAAAAGTGAGAGAAATCCATGTATCTGGCCCCTGGAATGAGGAAAAAACAAGGAAAAAATGGCAGAGCAAAAAGATAGCGCTTTACAAAAATAGACGCCGTAAGGAGCATAGCGTGTATATTTCGCTATCGCATACGGACATGATGCCTTCACATTACATTTCCACGAACCCAAAACAGGACATATGCGTTTCGGGTCTAGTCAGTGTTAATAATGATCCCTATAAGCTAGGAGTCGTGAATTAGGCTTACCACTACTCTTTCCTCTTCTATTAAGGTTGCTTTACTATCATCGAATGAATTCCAACCGCTCTTGTACGAGCTTCGAACCACAGCAGTATAGTGCCCTCCATTTATCGTGCCATAGTGATTACAGACAGCATACAAATCGTAGAAGAAAGGTGGAGTCGTCTCGGCTGTTGGTGGGGGGAGCGTCCGTGGCAACTCGTCACTGGCCAAGGGTGGGGGCATATATCTCGTCAGGTCCAAATGGTGGAGAGGAATGTCAACAAAAGTGTTAAGTTTGTCTCTCCACGGGCCTCTGTTCGTGAAGCGCTTGAGGTGGATGATCAGGATGTGTGGGAGTCGAGTAATAGTTAGCTTCTTTGTCGCTTTCTGAGCCCTTTTGCACTGTGGGCAATGCCAAGCGTCATCACCTTCTAGCGTTTCTTCACTGACAAACTCTTCTAAGCAGTCGTGGAGCGTGAAGTTATTGCTCTTCATAGCAGGTATCGGCAGAGAAAGGTACATGAAAGGAGAATAGGTTGTCGACGTTCTGCCGCATGTCAAACATGAAAGCTTACTACTCAATTGCCCCTGAAACCAATTCACAACGACCGAATAATTGTGATGAGTATATCGCTCCCATTCAATAACAGATGCTAGTTGAACTGATAGCCTCTCCCGACGGCGCTCCTCGTCGTCATTGAGAGGTCTAAATTTCCCACGATTTGCGTAGGGATTGAGATCCTCGTGCAATCCGTCCAAAAGAAATTCAAGAAATTCCTGGGCATCCTGCTGATCGTTGTTGCGAAACATCTCATTCAAGCGGCCAGCTACATCCTGCGAAACAATGAGCCTTAACATCTCGTTAATGCCGGGATTTGAACATACCTTTATGGTAACAGGTGAAATGAAACTATATTCACCACTCCATAGATGTCTGACAATCGCTGCAAATGCCTCGGCTAAAACCCCACGAGACCCTAAGGGATTATCCTTACTGACATGGCTCTTATAACTACCGTCCAAGAAATACCTCGATAGCGGAATAGTCCCACTCATGCATTGCAAAACAGCATTCATATAACACGTATTACCCAAATTCTTAAGCCCTGTAGTGCCAATGTTTACTGTGCCCATGCCTGCGAATGGTGGGAGTAGCGACTTGTTTGTCGCCACTGGAATTTTAGGAGGTCTTTCAGGAGCCGGCAGTGGAGGCGGAGGTAGGGCCGGGGCAAGGCGCTCAGACACACCACTATAGCTTCTCCGAGGGACGGCAGGTGGGGGACGGGCTGGGGAAGGCGGGGGATTGAATTCAGGATTACGAACGTCGGTAAATCCGTGAAAGGGATGATCGATGATAGTTGGCCTCCTGGTTAAAGATGTCGGGAAGCGATCGTGCTGAGGGGTGGACAAACCTGGGGAAACCATGGATTGCTGAGTATGGGGAGTTGCAGGGTAACGTTGGAACTAGTTTAATTCAGCAACACGTACTGGGGTGGAAGGGATAAGGCCAGAGCTTACGAATTCTTCCACTGTTCGCACGTGTGGTACATCACTAGACGCCATGATGGATGTGCCTCTTCTCCGCTTCTTTGTATCTATTTCATCCGCAGATGAAATAGCGCTCATCGTCACAGGTTCCCGCTCCTTCTGTAATCTCTCCATCCACCTTTTCTCCTCTTCGATGTCTATTGCGTAGATGTGTGCAGATTCCTCGCTCTTCTTATATGTTTGCCTATTCAGAGGAGGCAATAACGATCTTTTTTGCAAATCACGATCCTGTCGTCTCTGAGCTAGAGACGGGACTGAGCTTCTGTGGGATGGGTTCCCCCCGTCGGTGCTCAGTCGGCTGCGTGGTCGCTCCAGTGACCCAGATTCTCTGCCAGGCGGGGCTGGGTGTCTCGCATCTGAATGAATTATTGTGGGTGCTTCGGGATCGATAACTTTCAATGCTTGCTTTCCAACCAAATTTATCCATGCTTCAAGCCCCCCGGTTAGCAAAAGCGGGGGATTTTTAAGTCGTTTTCCAAAGGTATAGTCATCCATTGCTAAGTGTAGGCTCCGTAATGTGATAAGATGCTGATCGTTCGTTGATCCACTGAGGAAGCTATTGCTTGAGGTGGACTGGTCATAGTAAACCACGAAATCATAATCATGCCTTTTGCTGAACAAGTCCTGTTCCTTGACGGGCTCGAGGACGAACGTAGCGTCTAGGTCATCTCCAGACATCCTATCATTGAAATATTTCAGCAAATCTGCGAACGTGCACGAAGGGAAGACCCTACCCCTCACGTAATATTATAGGCTCGACGCAAACTATAGACCGCGTGTATATATGCCCATCCATAAATTCACTTCGGGGACGGACGTCAAGCAGTAGTACAGATACTTCTGGATCCTGGAGGTAGCTACAGAGTGTATTGACTGAGATCGTAGTTTCCTTGGGAGCCGCAGGCCGTGGCCCAGCGCTCCCCGACTCAGTTGGGATCCGGGTAGGTAGGGGGGGACGAGAAGAACTTCGATGTGGTGGTATCCCGGTGGGAGACGTGAAACTGGTTGCTGGTGAATATATTGGAGCCGGGAGTTTGGGCATCGCATTGGCATCCAGTGGCGGCAGGGTCGCGGGAGTTTCCCTTGGACCGTGGAGGTTTGCAGATGCCGACTGTCTATTACGCTGGGGGCCAGAGAGCCCAGTTGGCCGGCCAGATGGCATGGAGAGCTTCTTAAATCGGGCCTCCAGATCCAAGTCATCCGGACCAGCTTCCCCAGTTCTTGAGCTAGAACCTCCGGCCTCGCTGTCGCTGCACGAAGCCGTACCTTGTGGTACTACAATACCATCAGCATAACCAAGGGAAACCTGTTTAATTGAAGCTTTGCTGATTACCTTGGGATGGGTTGGAGGACAAAATGCCAGGCTTGGGTTTAACTACGGGCTTCTTCGACCCGGCAGGTGCATTTCCGCCACTGCCGGACGAAGACTCTGCTGCACGCAACTGCGCCTCTGCTTCCAGTTGAGCTTGGGCACTGGCAACTCCGGAGAGTTTGTTATTTTTCTTGATCTCCTCTTTAACTTTGTCAAACTCGGGAATCTTTTGCACCAACTCCTGGGTAATGGAAAGTAATTTAGCGTTGTCAGAAGGGGGGACGCCCGCTTGGAATTAAATCACCTTTCTCAATGTTTCGAAATCTTGGTAAAGGAGACCGGCCGTGGATTTGAAAGTAGGAAAATCCTGGCACCTCGGGATAACGTCGGCCACAATTTCGAATGCAAGAAGATAGTCAACATATGCTGCATCTTGACGTTTAAAATTCAGATGAGCCCTAGCACAGTGCCAAGATCGAACGGCAACCTCGAGCCATGCCCTAATCTGCGGCGCGATCAGCCAAACCTGAGCAAAACAAAAAAAATCCCACAAGGGTATAATAATGTGTACCGAACGATCGCCTGGTCGAAGACCAGCAGTGCGAGCTACAAGGTCATGAACATGGGGATAGACAAGCCTCGCGGGAGGACTGGGGGCTGGGCGAGAGGGAGGGGAGGGATGGGAGCTCATGACAACACGATTGGTGAAAGGGGCTTATCTCATCCCCGGCTATGTGAGAGGTGGAGGGGGTGCGGTAGGAAGCTGGTAAACCCGAGCGAAAATAGAGCTACTGATTTAGGGAGAAAAGTGTGCGGAGGTGGGGTGCGTATCCGGAGGAGATCCAAGCAGCGAGGAATGCTGGATGTGAGTTCTCTCTCGAATGGAGGGGGATATCAGAAAAGAAGGTGGTCGGGTAGAGGAGACGGCTCTGTGATAATTGTGGATTTTGAAGGATATTCAATGACAGTCTTTATCTCCGGTAAAGCAGGCAGAGAGGGTTTGTCCGTTATTGCATTGGTTGTGAGTTGCGAGGGTGCTGATGCGATAGGGTCCTACCGGTCTGGGGTGTCTCGGACTTGCAGGGAACCCAGCGGACGCAAATCAAGGGTTCCCGCTCTCACAGCAAAATTCCAGATGGTGATCTGCAAAGTCTTGGCGGCGAGCTTTCGAGCGTCGTCACCGGAAAGCACTCGAGGTTGAGGCTAGTTGACCAAAAGGAACAATAGGACAACAAATAAATTTAGGGGTGGGAGTGTTCTGAGAGCAAGCGAAGGGAGAGGAGGGTGGGGAGGAGGATCCGCTCCAGTGCCGTACGGTGCGGTGCTCGAGTACCGGTGCAAGTGCAGTAGGGAACTGAATAGTACGGTACCCGCGTACTAGCACAGGAGGTACCGGTACTGCACTACCGGTAGTATAGTGTGGTATAGTATGATACGAGTACGAGTAAATTTACAGTACCGTACTCGAGTACCACAATGTGTGAGTAAAATGGAGAACACGACTACACCCGTGACTCTTCCTAGCTACTGCACCGCCTCGTGATGGCAAATGCGCAATCCTTGGACGCAGGCTTTGCACTTCTCGCCAAGTGGTCCAATGGTAACAAACTCTTGCACCAACTGCTTACATAATGGCGGGGTGAGAGGCGCCACCCATACTAAAGTGACCTGCGTCAGCTTCCCTCCATCCCAAATCTCCCTCCCATTCCATCTGTTGCAACTGTTAATCCTCCTCGTCTGTCTCCCTGCCACAACCCACCCTTCATTACTTTACCTACTGCGGTTGATATTTTCTGTGTAGACCAGCTTCTTGAGTCGAAACCTTCCCCTAGGGCTGAATCCGCCCCCTTATCACCTTCATTCGGCACTCTTTGTGCTCATCCCCTTTCCAACGGCAACCATCACTTCCATCTTTACAAACCCCCCTCAAGCTACGGCACCTATGGCGTGGTTTACAGCATCAAACTCTTCTCTTGACGATCAGGTTGAGAAAGCTACATCTTCGAGCTTGTCCGTATTCTTGTCTTCTTAAAAGCTCCACCACCAACCCTTGGGTTATTCCACCTGCTTACCATTTTGTAGAGAGGATATGGCGCTCAACTTGGAAATCTCCGACGTCATTCGGAGTAAGACTGTTCAGCCAAAAGAAGCTATGCGCTCTTTGCGTAAGCGAATAGGACACCGTAATCCTAATGTTCAGTTAGCGGCTCTAAGTGTGAGACGAAGTTTCCAGTCGGAGTTGGGGGGAATATGGCTCGAAATTGGGAGTGTGACTAACATTTATCACTATAAAGCTTACAGATACCTGCGTCAAAAATGGAGGGCCCCACTTTTTAGCCGAAATTGCCTCACGAGAATTTGTGGACAATTTGGTTTCTCTACTGAAAGCTCCTTATGCGTTGGACCCAAAGGTTGAGAGCAAGATATTAGAGCTCATACAAACCTGGACATCTGCGTTTGAAGGGAAGAGCCATCTTTCATATGTCGGGGAGACATACCGAATGCTTAAAAATGAGGGCTTCAACTTCCCACCGCCCACAAAGGTTTCCTCAACGTTTGTTGACTCTTCGGCGGTAAGTAGAGACAAGTGCCGATGGTTACCTGAGCCGCCAACTAACATTAAGGGAAGCCTCCTGACTGGACTGATTCAGATGTTTGTATGCGATGCCGAACGCCTTTTACTTTCACCAACAGAAAGCATCACTGCCGCAATTGCGGAAATGTTTTCTGCGGCGCTTGCTCCTCGAAGTCTATTCCGCTCCCTCACATAGGAATAATACAAGCTGTTCGTGTGTGCGATGGATGTCACACTAAGTTGACTGAGAGGCGGGTCTTGGGTCCCTCTGCGAAACAACAGTCTCGACCACCCCAAGGACAGAAGCAAAAACCAAATAATCTCATGCAGCCGAGGAATGCAAGGGTTGAGGACGACGATGATGAGGACCTCAAAATGGCGTTGAAAATGTCACTAGAAGAAGTTAAAGGAAAGGGAAGCGTGGGTTATGTTTCTCAACAGCAGCTACAAGCTCAGAAGCAAGTTGCTCCACCCCATATCTCGGCCTCTACTGTTCAACATCCTGCTGCTCGGCCATCGGGCGGGAAAACTATACCTGACGAGGATGAGGATGAGGAGTTGAAGGCGGCAATCGCAGCAAGTTTGAAGGATATGGAGGAGCAAAAAGCAAAGTCTGTGTGGTCAAGCCCGAATCCCGCGGTCAAGTACACTGCTTCGGTTTCGCGGGCAGGCGTCACACATAGGCCTGATCACGAACTGAGCCCTGCTGAGGCAGAAAATATCAATCTTTTTGCTACGCTCGTTGACCGATTGCAGTCCCAACCGACTGGGACAATCCTAAGGGAACCCCAGATCCAGGAACTTTATGACAGCATCGGGGCTTTAAGGCCAAAATTGGCTCGGACCTTTGGTGAGACCATGAGCAAATATGGTATTGTCTATTAACCCTTATCACGCTTTGTTGAAACTTACGGTTTTTACTTTCAGAGGCTCTTTGTGATCTACACGCAAAGCTTGGCACAGTCGTGCGCTATTATGACCGAATGCTGGAGGAGAGGTTGAGCTATACTTACGGCCGCCATGGGATTGCGGGAGTTTCCTCTCCTGGTCCTTACCAACAGCCTCCCTCTTCCAATAGTGCGTATCCTGCTTTACCCCCTACTGAGGGCTATTATGGAGTTGGTGTGGGTAACGCACCAGGAACCCCACAAAATTCCTATGCAAACCAGCAGACGAATTATCAGAATTATTACACACAGCCTCATGCTTTTGATAAGCAGGGGTCTTCGCTTCACTCTCAGTCACCAGAATCTCATAAGGCTCCTCCGCAAACAGCCTATCAGCAGTATAACGGGTACAACGGCCCCCCACCATCGGAACCTACCGCCGCTGGCCCTTCACTGCATGGCACCGAGCCTCCGGTAAATGCTCCACCCCCGCAACAGCAGCCACAGCCACAATTGCAACTACAACCCCAGCAACCACTGGCAGGACCATCAGTCCAACCTCAGAAGCCCCATTCGCAACAGCATCACCCTCCTCCGCCGCAGAATCCGGATGCATCATACTGGCAGTATCCGAAGAATGGACAACAGCCTGAATATAATTACTCCTATTCACCATCTCCACAGTCTCCTCAATGGCAGCATGGACCTAGTACAGGCCCTGGGGGGACTCCATATGGGCATGGTAGTTTTGGATACTCAAATATCAGTGAAGCTTCAACCCCAGCACCCACGCTCGGCCAACCGCAGCAGCAGCCCAAGGTGGTGGAGGAGAGCTTAATTGATTTGTAGGATATTTGGAATCGTTCGCTTTTTTCGCTTTTTTTTTCGGTGGTGGCTCTTTTAATTTCTTTGTTCTTTTTGGGGCCATATTTGAAGAGGGAGGGGTGGGAGTTCCGTACCTGACAGCTTGGGCTTTTTGTAATTTATGGAAGTGTTCTAACTTGAATAGTGATTTTGGCAATCGATTTCCCGGTTTTGTACTCAAGTGAATCCGTGGGGGTTGATTAGGGGCAATTGCCTAGTGGCCGTTTCAGCGGCAAGCCCGAACCACGCCGACTCTTTTCTTCTGCTAATACTATAGGAACATAAGATTTGAAGGAGTTTTGAGGCCTGGAGGAATCTTGAAGAATCTTCTAGATAGACGTATTAGTGGGCGTGGGCTCAGCGGGAGCGAAACAATGAGCGTGATTTATAAGCCGGGTAACTTTAAAGTTTTTTACAGCCAACCACACCCTAGAAACTAGCGACCCACACACAGCGGCCCACAGCGGACATCCGCAGGTAGAACACGAAAAACACCCCCCAACAAGTTTAGAACTCCAATTGACAACTACCGGAGCTATGGCAGCCGGTAACTAATTTCCCTTCCTTATTTATTTCATCTCAATGGCTAACCAATCACTCTACTGACGCAGAACAAAGAAGACTGCTCGAGCAGGTAAGTTTTTTTTTGTTTTTTTGGCTCCCCCGTCCATTCATCGCATGCTAGCTTACCAACGAACACCAGTTAATGGGCACGCCCAATCAAACCAACTCCTCTGTCCCATTCACTGATCCCTCTGTCTGCCGCAGCTTCCTGGTGGGCACGTGTCCGCACGACCTCTTCACAAACACGAAGCAAGATCTGGGCCCGTGCAAGAAGACGCACCTGGAATCCCACAAGGCGGAATACGAGCGCGAGCGCGCCAACAAGGCGTCCAAGGATCTCGGCTACGAATACGACTACCAGCGCGACCTGCAGCGCTACATCGACGAGTGCAATCGTCGGATCGACGCCGCGCAGCGACGATTGGACAAGACGCCGGATGAGATCACGAAGACAAATTCGCTCTTGAAGGGGATTGCGGACTTAGATGGTAGCATTAGCTCCGGATTACAGGAGGTGGAGGTGCTCGGTGAGACGGGCGCAATCGGTCGCGCACTTGACGAGTGGCATAAAGTTAAGGTTGCAAAGATGGAGAAGGAGGGGAAGGAGAAGGAGTTGAAGTTGCTCAGTGATAGTGCTGGACCCTCTGGCCACCAGAAGTTGCAGGTTTGCGATGTGTGTGGGGCCTACTTGTCTAGGTTGGATAACGATAGGAGGTTGGCGGATCACTTTTACGGCAAGGTAAGAGGGTTTTCTCCTTTGAGTTATTCTCTCGCCGTTTCCGTTTCCTTTCATTTCGCTTTGTTTTTTCTCCTTCACTGCTGATTTGCGGTGTGTGTGACAATAGATGCACCTTGGGTACGCACAGATGAGGGCTACGTTGAAGAAGTTGCAGGAAGAACTCGTTGGAAGGGGACCCCCGCAGGGACAGCACGGTAGGGACTTCCGCGACAACGATAGGGGTTTCCACGAGGGCGGCTACTCGCGAGAACAATCTGGTGGCGGTGGTTACCGGGGTGGCTTTAGAGGCGGTCGTGGAGGCGGTAGCTACCGTGGTGGCAGAAGCGGAGGTGATGGCGGAGGCGGATGGGGTGGTCGCGGTGGTGGTGGTGGTGGATACGGTGGTAGAGGCAGTGGTGGGGGATGGAGGTCATAGATAGTAAAAGTAGATGCATACACCTTGCTCACTGGACGTTCCCCCCCCCAGAATTGTAATATCCGAATTTCCTTTCCCCGCTCTCTACGATACGGCGCATTAAGGATGGGGTATCTATCTGTTTTACAACTTCTATTTGATCTGCAAATTTTTTTCGTCTCATAATCAAAAAGCAACGATTTTTTTTTTTAGTAATACAGCTTTAAGTAGAGGGAGCCTTTGATATCGACGCGAGCAAGTTGAGCATCCCGAAGGTGATGGATGAATGAGGTATGGCAAGTGAGGAAAGGAGGGGGGGAGGAGGGAGGATTAAGTAGCAGTAGCTGTAGCATTGGTGACGACCGGTGATCCGGCTTCAACCTGTTCTGCCCAAGAGGAATTCCCGGTGGTGGGAGATAGAAGTGCAGGTTTTCCTCTTGCTTTGGCGGTATCAACAGTGGGATTTTTTTTCTGGTCCTCATTTGCCTCACTCTTGACTTCCTTCTCCTGTCTAACTTCCTCTTGTGTCTCGAGCTCGTCCCTCTTCGCCTCACCCTTCGGTCCCTCAGCTCTGCCCTTCCCACCGGGTAATTCCGGCCACTCCTGCGCCGATGCAGCTCCGGCCGTAGCCCTAGGCGGAGAGCCCGCACCTGCACGGGGACCCGATGGCGCACCTCTAGGCGGAGAAGCCACCACAACCCCACCATGTGCGCCACGCCTAAACCCCGAGGATCGATTCCTGGGATTATAATCTTCCTCCGTCTTTGTAGAATCCCACTCCCTAGTTTGTACAGCCTTCAACTTTCTCTGGCGATTCTTCTCCCTCTCGTCACTGCGCGACGTTAGTTCCCCATCTATCTTTAAGTGGAATCATTAGTAGTAGTAGTAGGGGTAGTGGTAGTAGGAACGTACTCCAATTCTTTGCGATTCCTGTCTGCCTCTGCACGTTTCTTGCGATCAGCGAGGCGCTTGTGCACGTCCGCCTGCTTGCGGGCTTCCTCGGCGACTTGGAAGGAACTTTCGTCTTCTTCGGCTTTTCGGCGGCGCTCGATGAGGCGTTGGTTGTTGAGTTTTACGCGTTCCAAACGGGCGGCGAGCTCGTCTTCGGTGAGTTTTGGCTGGAGGAGGGAGGGGTAAGCGCGTTATTTAGTAGGTTGGCAGGGAGGGAGAGTAGAAGCAGGATTGGGTGTCGCTGGGTGATAAATGCCTTCTTGATACCGCCTGAAAGTGTCCTGTCTACATCCTTTTTTTTTTTCACCATTCGGGTTAGTAGCTGTCATGGGCGGAGTAACGCGTGTAAGGTATCATGGGATGGGGGATATATACCTTCTGCGCAGCTTCTGCCCCAGCGGCAGCAGGAGCACCTTCCGCCCGCACACCCTTTTCACGATCGCCACGAGCCTGGTACTACCAAACAGAGCAAACAAACATTAGTTGGTGGTTACATAATGGCCATTCCTTAACAGTACATACAAAGCCCCGACCGCGTCCTCCTCTACCACCACGACTCGAGAAAGCTCTGGGCTCAGTTGGCGCAGTTGGAGGAGGTAGAACTGGCGCCGAGATTTCGCTCTCGAAGAGATCGCTGTCTTCCCGTGTTTGGGCGAAATCATTCATAATGTTCAACTGCGGTAGGCTCGCTTGAAACTGCAAACTGAGTCTTGCGTGTTCGGTGTTCAGAGGTTGCAGGTGTTGTTTTTGGAATGGTAGTGGAGGTTACGGAGAAGCGAGAGGGTGCACATTTCAAGGATTCCGAGAACCTGCCCCGCCCCCCCCCCCCGCACCATCCGTTCAGGTGCTTGACATCAGTTACCCTACGATCCTAGGATCTGCGCATAACTTGATGATTAACCCTGGCCTGTAGCGGACTAGCAATCACGACTTAAAACCATTCTGGAGACATGTCATTTTTGCACCCACAACTTGGCACTGATAATATACTCGAGTACTCGAGTAATACCGGTAGCGCGGAATTTGCATGAGCTACGTGTTGAGATTTAAACCAACAAAGTGATTAGGTAAGCGGTAAAGTTAGAAAGGAAAAATTAAAATCAGAACGCCTTCCCCCCTCCACCCAAAAACTGTTACCTATGGGTTGTCATTGCGCACGACAAAATGGACTCTAGAGGCCTCGGGAAAGAGAGAGGGGGGGGTACGTAGAGCAGAACTCGCTATCACCGTCTCCTCCCCTTTCCGCTCCTAGCGAGACTCAGATCCAATAGACACTATCAGGCTCATTCCCAATCCTCCTCCTCACTGCTTCCGTCGTCTCCGTCTTCATCCTCGCTGTTTTCTTCTTCATCCTCTCCGTCCTCTTCGTCGTCGTCATCTTCCTCACTATCCTCATCCTCGCTGGCCTTGGTGGCTCCACCGGCTTCTGTAGCCTTCTGTAGAAAATGAAGTCAGCGCGCGCCTGTAGCTGATACTAGAATAACGGCTTGATACCTTTGTTGCTGGGGGACTGCCGGCGGCTTGACTTGGGGCGTTGGAAGCGTTTGCGGAGACAACATCATAACTTGACTCGCTATCGGGCTGGGAGGTACGGTCAATTGAACTCTTGGGCTTGAGATGCTCTTCCTTAGGAATCAGAGTTTCTGTCGACGCCGCTGTTGCAGCCACTGCGGCTGCAGACTTGGAATTTTTTGCAGGGGACTTTTCCACGTCGGAGTCATCATCCTCGTCCCAACCGACTTCCTCTTCGTCAAGTGCGGCTCCTTTAAAACTGTTAGCAATAATGCACCTATCCGGAGCAACGTTTCAAAATACCCTTCAAAAGCTCCTTTCGCTTCTGTTCTTCCAAGTCTAGTTCATTTCTTAGGAAGTAGTACCTAGCCCAAAAATCCGAATACTGGACCGTATCGGGGACGAGCTTCTCCATAGTATTTCGAAGCTCCGGATATCTCTCCAAATCCGCCACGATCTGGTTGGTTTTTTTCTCCGCATCAAAATCTTTAACCCAAAATTTAAAACTGTCAGTGTCTGACCCTGTCCTAAAGAGCTCATGATTGCTGTGCAGCAGATGAAGTTGAGCATCAAGTCTCGTGGTGCTAGGTTTCCCCCCATTAGCCCTATATCGTACCCCATGATGGACCTGGGAGCCATTACTAAATTTGTCTCTTCCCTTCATCCATGCCTTTAGCTTCAAATACGACCTCACCAGATCCATCCGCCCCAACCTTCCCTTCCGGGGGAGCGATCGTAACTGCATCACGTAAAAAACTTCCAATATTCGACCCGAACTTGAGCAAATATTCGTCAGCCCTCGCCTCCGCAGCTTCGAGATCCGAAATCCTTTGAGCAGCACCCTTCTTCAATTTGGAGAGTAGCCCTTCTGCCTGCGGCTTACCCCCCCCCTTCTCCTTATCTTCTTCAGCAGCCTCAGCCCCTGACTTGGAAGTCTCCCCTTCCTGCATTTGCTCGGCCAGGGGTAGCGGATCAAGCGTGAATTGAGGGAGCGCCTGGGTGATCGAAAGCGAACGGGTCCGACTCGCAAGATTGGTGCGTAAATCGCTGAATCCTTTGGTAGCTTGCTCAGAAACCGTAGCATATTCCTTCTTTGAAGATTCGTAGTATGATTCGCCCTACCCCCATCACCGGTTAGCTTCCGGATCCCTACCTGCATCATGAGATTTTCATTGAGCAAGACCCCCACCTGCTTCCTCACAGTCCCCAAGAAAGAGCCCAATCTCGACCCCCAAGGGGACGCGGAAACAGCTTTATATGCCTCCCTAAATTCGTCGTTGAGCGTCTCACTCGGTTTCTCCGTATCCTTGCCCTTGCCTTGATCCTCCGGTGCGAGGATTTCCTCTTGAATATGGTCGTATGCTATTTCCATGATCTATTAGGGTTCCCGGGAGTCTGTCGTTCGGTGTTTCTGGGGAATATTTGGTTTCGGTGGTTGGTGCGCAGGTAGGTTTCGTCGTTGCGGGGTGTTGCGAAGGGTCAGGAACGCATTCTCGGAAGCTACCGGTTCTGGTACGGGTACGAGTAACGGTATAACACTTGCATCATGGCACACGAAGGGGTTAAATTTATGCACGGTGCTGTGTATTACCGAAAGGATACCGGTACTCGAGTACCCTACCGTACTCGTACGGAATGTTATGAGAGGTCCCCGAAACAACAAGTCTTGGCAGCCTTCTATTCCCTGCGTATCGGAACACGTCTTTGACTGTCCGGCCGATATCTGAATGAAAGGTATCATACTCATGGCATCCATCGCTCTTGCAGTACCCGTATGGCGCCGGGATCACGAATTGGCCATCATCCGGCGTGGGTATCCCAATACTCACCTTGTCCATTGCCACTTTAGCACTGGGCTGACACCGAGGTAAACACAAAATCCCAATTGTGTGGGGCGGCGGGGGTTAGTGTGCGCGGTACTGTACTGTGAATCGTCGACAAAGTGCTATCCCAATAAGTTCATATGTTTCGTAAGTAGTGGGCATAAGCCATAGCTTTTCTCTAGTAGTCACTTTCATTCGGGTTAAATTTCCCCACATCTATCCCTCGCAAAAAACCGACATCACGAAAGAAATTACATGTAATTTTGAAAAAAACAGCGCGATATACTATTTCCACACATTTGCGAAAACATCATCATCTCCTCCGAAACCTCCCGGCCTTCCATAGGCACCGGTACTTGTGCCAGTGCCAGTATTACCTCCGGCTCTAGTTGTGCCAGAATTAAACGCACCCCACTCGTCCTCCTCATCCGTGGCGACCCCAAAACCACCAGCGCTAGCAGTAGTTGGGGTAATAGTGCTCAACGTGGCCGGAGGCGATGTTACAGGCGAGCTCCATATGTTATTCGATAAAACTGCGGCCGAGGCGGATGCACAGGTAGGCTCATTGGTAGTAACAGTCGAGGTCGGCGCTGGTGACGCCCAAGCATTGCTATCAAATGAAAAGACGGGAGCGGCCGGCTTGGAAGTGGCAGGAGAAAGTGAACTGGTCGTCCTCATTGCAGGTTGGGGGACACGAGCGGAAGGGGCAGACGAGAAATCAAAAAGATCCTCGAGGCCGGAACTAACAGAGGGAATGGGTGCAGGCTTTTTATCCGTGGCCATGCTAGAACTAGGGGGTCCGAAAAAACCTCCACTTGGTACCGGCGATAACTGGGGGCCCGCTGAAGATTTCATCATTCCAGCTGTGAGACTAGCAAATGGGGAAGGCTTCGGTGGCGGTGGAGCAGTTGCTTGGGTTGATATGGAGGTTGTACTGGGCTGCGAACCAAACCCAAATCCACCAAAAGCGCCATCCAGATCCCCCAAGCCGGAGGAAGGGCTCTGGGGCTGCTGAGATGAGGTCATCGAGAGGCTGCTAACATGTTGAGAGCGGGGTTGGGGCTTGGAAGCATAGAGGGACAGAATTGACCTGTTGAGATCAGGCCGCGAGGAAGAAGTATTAGAGACCGGATTAGAGTTTACCGAAGCAGGTCGTGGGGCTGGGGTAGGAGTGGCCGCAAAGAAGTCTAGTCCGAGGAGCGAATCAGCAGGTTTGGTCGGTTTCGGTGGTGCAGGAGAGGCCTTTGGCGGTGGCTGACTCCTGGATGCCGGCGGGACCGAACTAGGCCGGGAGGGTTCTTGGGGCAAGGCATCATCGTGGTCAAAGAGATTGACATTCTGCTGCCTTGCCGGCCGTTGAGGCGGTGAGATAGGTGTTTGTCGATTCTCGAGTTTTTGTTGAACCACCTTCAGGGGCTGAGAAGGGGATGAGGTTAGAATGTTCAGATGGGCGGGATAGCCGGGGTTTCCTACCAAGTTGTCCTCTTCTCCAGAATCTTCGAGAGTTGCCGGGTCGGGAATTCCTCCTTCCATAACCCATCGCTTGGACTCGTACTTTGTGCGAACGAAATTCTCAATTTTCCTAAGGAGATCAGCTGGACGATCCCAAGAGAAAGGTGGTATCTGCATACGCTTCCGAAGGGACGTGCCCTGGCGCAAGATTGGCTTCCCAGTATCTATCGCAGATGTAAGCAAGACCGATCGATGGTGGGAGGGGAGAGAAACTAACTTATTAGCTCTTGAATTTCCCCACCTCAACATACTTTGGAGCTGTTCATCTGTCCAGCTATCGAGATCTACGGATTTGACTGCGAAAGTGGTAGGATGAGCAAACGATCCCCGGTGATAATACGGAAGGGCTTCACCTACCTCTGCTAATGTGTGTTCCCATGCCACGATGGATACCAGAACACCTGAGGAAGTTAGGACCTGAGCCGTTTAGAAGAGCTCCTCATCACGCACCTGATACAAATAAAAACGCCCAAGTTCCAGCTTGCCCACCTTGGAAGTTTATTTCGCTTGCAATCAGCGCAAAGCTTGTTCCCGGGAAGCTTCAGAAGCGACTTGATAACTTGCTGGTTTTGTGATGCCTTGTCGGCGGTTGGGTTGGGACGGCGGGACATGATGGTCGACGAATTTTACTGTGGTGGAGGATTAATAAGGGACCGATGAGAAGAGTCGTCGGTTGGTGGTTTTGGGTCGATTGTTGCCCTGTCGGAAAAGCAGAAGGGTTGATAGACGCGGGGAGATCGGTGGGAGTGTCCTCATTCATTACACGTGGGTAGGATAGGTTCTGGGTGAATCCTTTCCGGAGGGTTAGTCAGCGACCCCCCATGGGTTTTTCCCTCGGTCCCTCAGGCCAACATGGCAGAGATCCCCGAGGCACATGGAAGAACAAGTTCAGAGCACGTTGAATAATGATTTAAGTTACGTAAGCCCACCCTTCTATGAGAAGCAAATGATACTGGTACAGTACTCGAGTATAGTAAATTAAAGCGATGTCGGTATCACGGGTACAGTGGCGTACTCTGTCCCACGAGCTGAGTGGGGGGATTCAAAGCTCTCGGCACACTGCGGACCGGTACACAATATACCCTTAAAATACAGATGTACCGCTTTGAATGTCGCTGATAAACTGCTATGAGGACTGGTATATTAGCTTGCTTGTTCTTGCATGGTAAGCATTGCTAGTGTGACAGATTAAGTAAAGTAAAGCGTGAGTTAGTTTAGAAGGGGATGGATGGATGGGATGGCCGTACCTCTGTACGAGTACCGGTATGCTGCATCCCTCCTCCCGAGGAGGTTTGCGGTGTATATACCGAAATACACCTACAGACTACCGAAACACCTGCACCGTCCGTGTACCGAGAGCTTTGAATCTCCCTAACGGGGAGCGTTCCCATACGGTACTGGTACGGCAAGTTACCGTGGCTAAACCGTGTGGTATCTAGTTATTTATACAAGTAATACCAGCTGGTGAGGGGGATATTGAACAGACATTTGTCAAGCGTATCAGAAGTTATTGTATCGGCGATATGGATCGTGCAAGCACTTGCTCCTATTTACCGCAACCAAAGATTTTCCAAAAGCCGCCGCCCCCTCTCTTCTCTGACCCGTAGGGCCGCCTACCGGTATAGTAATACACTACGATCGCACCCGAGTGGTACATCGTACAATAAATCGAATTGCTCGAGTATGATACGGTACTCTATCAGCCTTGAGGCTGAAAGTGCACACGAAGCGAAATTCATGCTCGACGCAGAAGGGAAGGTGGTTATCTGCATCATGATACCGCATCTATCGTGGGAAATATACCTTGGTCCACCAGCTCCTACGGCTCTCGGGTGCGGTAATTTAGTGCCTGTGGGACAAAACACGCCGGATAAATTTGAGATGATTTTGTTACTCGTCCTCCAGCGCCCGTATCTGCTCTTGTACGAGTCTGAGACGGAAAAGAACCAGGCAGAAATATTTTAAAATGACCGAAGTGATCGAAACGAGCCAGATCTGATTCCAGCAGTCCCATACAAGTAGCATCCAGAAATGATTATCCGGGGTTCAATGCTCTGGAATTCGAGATGGTTGTTTATCCATGGAACTTGATTGGTTACATGTCTTGCCCTAAACCACATCAAAATAGTATGCGGCAACACTTCCCCTGCGCCCCATGTCCCGAAGGCGTTGGGGGCAATTTTTTTCTTTTTTTGCAATTTTTTGGTATTTTCTCGCATACCGGTTTACGAGTACGAGTACTGGTAGGTAGCTCTCCTACCATTAGACCCATTCCTTCCTCTCCTTTCTCCCACCATCGACCTGAGCGCAATCACCACCACCTTTCGCCCCACTACTCCTTTAAGGCCTTCTTGCTCTAAATTACGCCCCGACTCCCGTCCCACCGTTCAGAGGACGCAAAGGAAGAATTGTTGGATCTGATCCCCTTTTACTCTTCGAGCCGTTCTGTCGCTTTGGGGACAGCACTTAACCGTACAAGACCAATCCCGCTAGATTCCCTCCATCTCTCGCACGATGTCCGCCGAATATACCTTTGTCGATGTCAAGGAACATCAATCGAAGAAGGTTGGGGGTTTTTTTTTTCGCCTTCCCATCTCCCTGATTTTGCTCATTCTCAGAATCCGTACCCGTGGTTGGATTAGTTCACGTGGCCCTACTGACTCTTTTCCTCGACAGGATCTCTGGCTTGTTGTCCATGATATGGTCTACTCTTGTGGAGATTTCGTTGACGAGCACCCGTATGTGCCCAGCTATGCATCTCTCCCGTTCTAGCTAACCACCAAATTACCGACGTAGGGGCGGAGAAGAAGTCCTGATGGATGTGGCCGGACAGGATGCGACTCTAGCCTTCGAGGTCCTCCCTTTGGTTATCCTTCCATATGCCTACAATATATTTACTCGAGGCTTGTGAGTTAGGATGTCGGACATTCGGACGAAGCCCGAGAAATTCTCAACGGATTGTTGGTTGGCACACTCAAGAGAACCGTATGCTTACTAAGCCTTCTGTTATGCCCCGGCAATTGCGGGAGCCGTTGGTTTTAATTGACATTTCACCCCGTCCAGGGATCCGACCCGAAGCCTCCTGTTACCTCTCCAAGTTCCACCTCCCAGACCCAGAGCAATGATGCTGGAACGTGAGTTACTCCAAACCGTTCTTTATTTTATTTCACCATTTTTTTTTGGGGGGGGGGGAGGGTGGGAGTACTCGGGGCTCCCCGCTATACGAGTCTCCTACAAATATACTGCTCTTCTGTAAAATTGCTGACGGAAATCGTGGGTACAGTACGCTTTACGCCTTCTTCTTGGCAGCTGCCCTTGTTGCGTTTGGGGCATACAAGATGTACGCTTAAGTAGTCTATCGTAGTTTAGAATGGTACAGAAATGGTAGAAAACGGCTGGGAGTTATAATCTGGTCTCTGTTTTTTCTTTTGATTTATGCCCGGTGTTTTCCGGGTTAATGAAAGTTGGGGGGGGAGTGTCCTTAAGCTTCAGAAGCAATCATGGCAGTAGATTCAAAAAAATTTCACACGCGGTCGGGTTCGTGCTATGTTCCCAATTGGAGCGCTGTTATATTTCTTGGTGAAGCACGATTTTTATGCCCAGTGGGGGCCTGCTTGTCAAGAGGATGTATTACCTCCGCAATGGGCGCGCGGTATTCAGGTTGGATTAAATGGTAAGTTAGCTTCGGTTCAATGAGATCCGAGGGCGGAAGGAGAGGCAAGCCCACAGCGGAATGTATTAAGCAAAAAGCACGGTACGCGATGCCGCACTGGCTGGCACCAACGCTTGCCGTGGGCCAGGCCGGCCCGTGGGCTTTAATTAGTTTGTAAATTTGTGCCCTAAGGTGAAAACAACAACAGTGAATATTAGCAGTTGCTGAAAAGTAAGGGTTTGTATCAAGGTACTACAAGAATGTATTGTATCTGCATAGAGAAAATTTGAAATCAATTTTATTTTCTGGGTAACTAGTTTTCTCTTAGATTGTGAACTTATTTTTTTTTATTACTACTTGGTACTAAATATCATCAATTTCACAATACCTAACAAGGCAGTATTCTGCCACTGTTCTTCTCGTTCACCAAAACAATCTATGAATAATTATACAAATCCTACTCCTGTGGAGCCAGGTGACTTCTATTCATCGCAAGTACCACCGTCTTCTCCTCCTGCTAGAAGCTCTCAAAGTATAGGGACTTCATCTGAGGCATTACCTTCAGATCCCAGACTACTGGTTTCTGAACTGCATGATGAGATCAACCATAGTAATGTTTCTGCAAATGCTGGCTTCTTTCTTGAAGGTAGATTCTCTTCTATTTATAAATTATATATGTATTTTGATAATAATTTAAAACTGAGATTATAGGTAGCCAATCTGTAAACTTACATGTTGATCCAAGTATGCATAACTCTCATAGCAGTAGTCTAATTGCTGCTAGGTAAAATGGACTTGACTTTCTACAAGCAAAGCCAAAAGTTTGTAAAAGTCATATTTATGAAAAAGCCAACGGTAAAACAATTATGGTTAAAGGAAAACTAAGATGGCAGTCTAATTGATATACTGATCGCATAGCTCCAAGAATGTTTGCAGCTTCCTCTACAAGAAATACCATTGATCATCTTTGTCACTGTCATCAAATTAGGCCAAAAAGTCAAGTAGTTTCTGGGCCAACAGCTGCACAACTCTCTATCCAATCTGCCTTTGGGAATATTGCTCCCATGATAGAATTTAATACTGATATATTTTATAGTATGCTAATTCACTGGATTATAACTGTTAGTATTCCATTCTCAGTATGCAATCATCCAGAATTTCATACACTGTTAGCCTATATTGGTACTTGTCAGCCTGATCTTAAGGCAATAATGAAGGTAATTCCTCAATCTGACCATACCCTATGATGGTGGTTAGATGAATTCCATGGTGTAATATTCAATACTTTAAAGCAATCACTACAAACTGCTCTTTGCCGAATTCATTTCAGCTTTGATCTCTGGAGTGGTCCAAATATGCGTGCCTATATGGCAATAGTGGCCCACTGGATTGACCCAAATTTCAAGCTTCATATAGTCCTTTTAGACTTACATTGCTTTGTTGGTGCTCATACTGGTAAGAATCAAGCAGCATACTTGTGGACAACAGTCTAAAGATATCGAATTGAATATAAGATTAGTAAGTTTAATATTGATAATGCCAGAAATAATGATACAGCATTACAGGAAATTGCACAGATGATGGAGTTACATAATACTCCTTCTATCCATCCAGTTCATGACCACCTTTACTGGTTTGGCCATACAATAAACCTTGTGGTTAAAGGATTTCTCTGGGGTAGAGTATTTTGAGGTACAATGGGATAAACATCCTGATGCTATTAATCTAGCAAAAAGCATCTTAAATAATATATGGGTACACCCACTGGTCAGAAGTGTTCGTGATTCTGTATTAGTAAGCTGCCTTGCCAAAATCCCACAACAACATCAGCAAAGAAATCGCTTGTGTCTGACGCCTGGGCGCTGCGTCCTGATACGCCTGTGCTTTCTTTCCCGTCCTGTGCGTCCTGTGCGTCCGGGGATCGAGCTCGACACCCAGCCGCATCCTGGGCGTCCAGATTCCTGACGCGACACCCTGCCCCATCCTGGGCGTCCAGATCTCCGCCTCAACTCCACCCCTGATCTCGTGCGATAGGAGTCCTGTCGGCATGCCCTGGTGCCTCCGGTCGCACCCGCCCCCCCCTCCGTCCATCCTGACTGCATCTTAAGCGATCTCCCAGTTTCGATTGCTATCCGGACGTCTTGCGCTGCTGCACCTTTTCTAGTTTCTACGCCCTGCCTCTCGGCTCTCATCCTCTCATATCTAGTCT
This sequence comes from Tuber aestivum, assembly GCA_900010015.1. Lineage (NCBI taxonomy): Eukaryota > Fungi > Ascomycota > Pezizomycetes > Pezizales > Tuberaceae > Tuber > Tuber aestivum. The sequence goes on along the minus strand of LN891135.1, from coordinate 139,093 downwards.
AGTCTAGTGCGTTCTCTGCAGGCACAGCGCTCTAGTCTCACGCCGGCATGTCTGGATCCTAATTCCTGGGTTCCCGACATCTGGACTCCGTCCTGCTCCCAGCCTTCCTGTCTCTCGTTCTCTCCCAGAAGCCGGTTTCAATTGTGTTTCCACCGCCATCGTGATGCGTCACCGGCAGGAAGGCAGAGTGGAGGAACCCGCGGCCCGGCAGGCTTCCGCACTTTTACTTTCTAAGTTAACCCTTTCCTTCCGCAGCGCAGTCTTAATCTCTACTACTATTACTTTCAATTATGCCCCTCTGGCTTTTATTATTCTCAAGTTCTGCTACCTGTTTATAGAAATGCACTGTTTTGGAGTCTGGGCTAGGCTGACCTGCTGGCGTCGTCTTAGTCTGGACTTCCAGTTATGTTACTCACCCACCAGGCGCGAGGGCCTGGCGCACGATTCAGATTATCCTGGTCCCTTGATCTCCTGCCCTTGCGAGGTGGTGACTTGGATATCTCGGATTGGCTCCGTCAGCAATCCTCAGTCTGCGCCGCGCTTCACAAAATCCCGATTCTTGCACAACTACTCAATAAATCTTATTGAACGTCCTTAAGTCAATTCGACTATTGACAAGCCATTGCCGGTCAGACTCCGGAATCAGGTGCGCCAGCCCTATGATCGTCCCGATGTACACTATGGTAAAACTTCGCGCATCTGGCCTTAGCTGTATGGTGACAAGCTCGTGAAACTTGGATGGGTGCCCTGCGTTAAGGACGCTCAGCATCTGAACACCGGCTAGCCGGTACACCCTCTCGGTGTGCCTGTGGTCGCGGATTTTGAAGAGCGGGATTATTTTCCCTGGGAGACGCCCATGTAGCGCGCCATACATTGGCTCCCCCACTGCTTGTACCCAAACCCAATCATTGCAACTCGCCTGGTTCCGGAAGAGTTCGGTGCCGGTAGATTGTGCCCGGTGGATGTCGTAAACGTCCGTTTCCTAAAAGGCCAGGACAGGTATTTCAAGTTGCTTTCGTAGCTCAAAGAGGAGTAGTTTAAGTTCAGCTGGATCTTTGGGAAGCCGGCATTCTGTGGTCAGACTTTGGTGGCTGTATCGAATCAGTTCATGACACATGCTATCGCATGAGATGCCTAAGACTGGGCAAAAATCATCCAGGCTTGCAACATGCCCGCGATGTCCCTTGAGAATCCTAGGGCGTGTGGCGTGCCCCGAATTAAGACCCGCCGTGTCCAAAAGTTCAACTACCTTGGCTGAGATGTGTGCTCCGTGCCTTCGAAGGGAATCCAGGTTCAGGAGTCTCATTCGGATCGCATGGTGGCGGCCGTAGCTGTGTAGGATCTGCTGTATGGCATCATTCTTATTTGAACGTCGCCATCTATCTTTAATTTGTTCTTTATGCGCCAGCTCACCAAACTCAGTAGAATACATCGGAATGTTGCCAAACTGGTATATGTGTTCCCGGAAGTGGCCCAATAGATGCATCTTGATAAAGTTGAAATGTGATTCTGTATGGATCAGATCCATAAGCTGGTCGTTCTCCACGCCGCGCTCCTCGTCCTGGATCTGATGACGTCTACCTTTCATATATGGTTGAGTAATCTGCACTCTGTGATTTCGCAGTTCCCTTCGCTGGTTCTGAACTTTTGCATGTGTCCATTTAGAAACCCGGAATTCAAGGAAGACATCCTTCATCGAGTGAAACCGATTGAGATATTGTTCCATGTAGTCTATAGTCTCAGGTGTATGGCTTCAGTATTGTGCCATCAGACCGAAATCAAGCAACAAGCTGACGCAGGCCAGGGCGCGTTTGAAAGGCTGCATTTGCGCAGCGTCCGGCTTTCTCAACGCAAGCACCAGAAGAGCCAAAAGACAATGCCCCAAGTTCCTCATCTTCTTTCCCTGCCACTGAGTAACCCCACGATAAGCCTTTTTTAGGACAAAGAAGCCTGGGTATGGTGGTAAAGATTTCCAGGCATCGTCAAATGCTTGCACTCTGTCGTGTTTCTTGAGAAACCCTTGCACCCACTCCATCATATGCTTGAATAGTCCAAGATAGACTGTATGTAGCAAATCAGGCTGGTGCAGGTTGGGCGCCGAAACATGTTGAATCCCGTGAAAGACATTCTGCCCAATCTTGATACCAAGAGCATCAAAGGTAATGTTGACATCCTCAGACCGCGGGCGCGCCCCTAGATCTCGACTCTCCTGTTCAAGACAGTCGTATGTCGCATAGTCTCTCGCAGAGTACTGTTTCTGGAAGTAAGACCCCAACATGTCTGGAGGTACCTCACATTTGGGACAGGCATTGGATTTTACTCCATGTAGTACAACATTTTCCATATGGTCAGCAATCCAAGTTGCTAAAGTAGGGAAGCACCTCTGGACTTTCCCATCCGCACAGTTGATTGGAACACCCTCCAGGAGTACTTCTTGTAAGGGTTCAAATAAAAGTTTGAAGATGCCCTGTAAAGTATCGGTGTTTATTTGTCGCCGGAGTTCGTTGGCAGATGAGGACTTTGAGAACTTGGGTTGGATAGGTAATAGCGCGAGAAGGAGAACTGCCATCGATCCGGGTTTGTTGCGCTTCGCCAACGGAAGGTTCCCAATAGTAATATACACAGGCCACACCTTCTTGTCACCGGAGAAGTTGCTGAGATGCGTTTGATCCGACATCCCAATAATCGGAAGCACAGTGGCGCCAGGGGGAAGAGTCTCCTGTCGTCAGTTAGCACCTTTGGCTCTTGCCTTGTGTACATGCGTTTGGAACTGTACTTGGACGTCCCACCACCAATCACCAGTGTGCATTTCTGCAAATATCCTCTGTCCATTCGGATCATATTCATGCTGTGAGGCATAAACAAAATCATCACTGTACGCTATCTGGCGCAGAAGATATTTGACACAGTCAAGGATGTTCCTGTAGAAGAAAGGCAATGTTCTCTCGTCGTCATCAACTCGGCCATCGAACCATTGTAGATATATGCCATACGGATCCAGTGAGTGGAGGTGATTCACGAGCGTATGCATTGAACGGTAGCTAACCGAGGCCGAATCACCAAGTCCACTTGAAAAGTACTCATTAATCCATGACTTCAGGACTTTACTCTCAATGAACCAAGAGGCAAGTTTGAACCCATGTGCAGTGGGAAAGGGAGCCCACGGGTTTGCACTGAAATTCCTTAGCTCCTCTTCAAATCCCTTTACATATCCAATAGGTTGCCCAGCGGGAGGATGATACACCAGTTGGCTGGGCGCTAGGGAGGTGTTGAGGATTGCTTCCGCGTCAGTGGGGGCGTCAGGTCCACATCCGCCTGGGTCCGCATTGGATTCATAATCCAAATCTGTCTGTTCCCCGCCGTGGGTTAGGGGGTCTGGGAGCAACGCGTCGCCTTCCACTTGGTTAATACAATCAGTAGAGGGCATATGCTGTATCGTGAACAACTGGGGAATGCCCAGATTGCCGTGCGTTGTTCGTAGATGCTTTTCGTAAGGACCAGCCCGGGCATATTTCCGACAACAGAATGAACATTTGACGGGCATGGCAGCAGTGAGTGTAGTCAGTGTTTAAAAGATTGTGTAGTAAATGCAGGATTGTGAATCGAATGATTTGGTTTAGGGGGGTGCGCATGGGAGGATGCCGGCAGGTCCAGGAGGTAGACGCATTGAAATGTCGAACAGGATTAGCGCAGGAGGTGCCGCGTCACATGTGATCCACTATCTTCGCTTTGAAGTTCAGGAATATGGTTTCATTAGGACCTTTCCGTCCTGTATTTCTACCATGAATCAGATAACTGCCTCGACCTCTTGAGCGTCAAGGTTTGAAATTTGAATTTGTTCAAGTTGCCTAAGCGTCAGGGACTCTGATATATAAAGTAATCATTGCATATGGGAAGGGAAGTCTCTGGCGTACTAACTAAAGTATCCACAATGCACAGTATTCGCGAGATCGACAACACGCAAATATCAAGTCCCTCAACGATCTAGATCCTGAATCTGACAAAATGAACGCAGATAACAACTATTTGCAGTACGTCCACATGCCCAATGTCGGGCCGGGGGTGAACGCCCCGCTGGGGCAAGCGTACGGGATTCCTGATATTAGGCTGACTGGGACATTTGGTTCCAAGGGCCACGGCCAAGGTCGAAAAATCAGCCATCAGAAGACACTCATCTGATTCACCAACAGCAGTGGTCAGTTCTATGCTAAATAGCGACAGACAGTCAAAGATCAGATGCTATCAAGGAACTATACCAATGTCCATGCTCTACCAAACAATGTTTTCTTGGACATCCTCCATGGTATGCGGAGATTGTGCCCAGCTTGCGACAGCCTAGTGACTGCACAAGCTTCTCAGAACCCTGCCAGGATTAACGCGATCGATGATGCCATCATTCATCTTCTCAAGGATTATGGCAAAAGGTTGATGCGCACTATACTAGCTAAAGCAGGTCAAGGAGAACAGGGCCCAACAATCGCCCTACAAGACGTGGCTATCGACGTTACGTTACTCCTGCCTGGCACC